>CAJNOQ010004299.1:0-17843 GCA_905250885.1 Didymodactylos carnosus | reverse complement strand
ACTTTATTCCCGATCAGTGAAACACCCTATAGGCTCAAAATTTCAGAATATACTCAACTTTAGTAGGGCTACAAACTGGCAAAATCAGAATAAAGTTTTAAAAAAAAGATTGAGCACGCTAGGTCGCCACTATCGTACAATGGCTAATCCTAAGGAAATTTGTTTTTTCGCCATTTTGTTCAAAAAAAGTTACCTAAATTTTTGACAATGTCACTCACCAGAAATAGAAAATCTTCAGGATTATCGAGTATGTTGAATACGAAAGACTATTTTCCCATCATTCTGCATGAACTTTATTTTTTTTCTTCGTGCTGATATGTAATTTCAAAAAAAATGACCTGTTCTAATAACGATAACATCAGCGCAAGTCGAATAGGTTTACAGTTATCGACGATCATGAAAAAAAACAAAAACAATACATTAATTTACGGAATATTGTAAGTACGTTTTTGATGAAGATATAGACTTTCACTCCAAATTAAGTTAAGTTGAACCTGACATCTATTAAAATCTTTTAAAATTACGCTAAAAAAAATTAAATAACTTTCAATTGTGTTCTTTGATTTCTTATACAATGATGATTTTTGAGAATGATGTAGTAGACAATAAGGTAAATCTTACGATACATTTTTTAAAATATGTGTTTATATAATCTTTACATACCAATAACGGAAACGGATGTGAACGATGATGGAAATGATTTTTGCGCTCTTAGACAATTATTTTCCTCTTTTTTTTTCTTTTTATTTATATCTACATATTTTCTTACTGATGTTTCTATGACGGTTGTATCAATAATATGATCTATATCTCTATATATACTTTTTAAATAGAAAAATAAAGAAAGAAAGGAGAAAGGAAACTGAATTGAATTAAGACTTAAAGCGAGAGACGGTTCCTTAGTTTTACGTCACTGAATATTTAAAATGACATCCTGTATTTGTTTATTCTGACACATAACATGTTAGTTGAAGAAAAAACAACACTTTACAACTAAGGGTCTGTCAACTACAGTTCAGCTAGTAATACTATATTCAAAGAAATACACAATATATTCACACAAAGGAGATAAGCTTGATACATTTTGATGAATTACAGTGGGCAGAATAGTAAAATTGCTACTTCATACAAAATCAAGTCTTGCGTCGAGATTATCAAAAGGAATTAAAAGAGATTTTAACTTTTCTGTATTCATATGAAGTAAAAGATATTTACGGAGATAGAAGTTGATGATGTTCAAATGATGTACGATGGAAAATCCCTGTTGAATGCGATATTGACGATATTAAACTTATGTTGATTACAGAAATACGAGTTTACAGTCTACTTGATTTTAAAGATAAGAAGTCTACAGGGATGAAGTCTGCATTATAGGACGATACAAACTGTGTGTAATGGGGTAGAGAGAACATGTTATGTAACAATTGATCCGAAATCATACCGCTATAACAGCTAGAGTAGATGATATTAAACTCAAGAAAAAGTAGTGGAAGGTAATGTTATACACGAATTGCTGTTCTCTGCATAGTTTTAGTTTGACGTTGTATTTGCGTTAAAGTTGCTTGATGCTATAGCGAGCTCAAAATTATGAAAATTAGGTCTGTTGTCTTGTTTTACATTCATTTATACTGTCAACGATAAATACTTTAGACCAGAGAGACATGAATTGCTGTCTTGGAACAGTTATTCTGAAGTCAAACAACTGATTGTTTTACTTTTTCTTTCGTAGGCTGCTTTCAAAAACAAAATATTGATCAGCAGTATAAGCAGAATCTGATAGATTTCAGATATGAAGAGTCTAATAGAACATCGACGTTCAATATTTTCTTTTTTCTTTCATCTTTCAACATCTTTCTATGAGGACGACTTGTCCTCATAAAACTAAGTGTCAGAAGAGAATAAGCGATGGATATAGATCTTTCCACACTTCGACCACGGAGTGTTCACAGATGAAGGAATCTGTCTGTTTTTTCAGCTTTAGCTTTTGACTTTAAATCACACTTCAAATTCGCCGGGGCTCCCAAGCATAAAAAAAAAATCTAGTATCGCCCGATTCATCTAGATTTTTACTCGATTGCAACTACTGTGTAAGGACAGTGGAAATCTAGTAATTGGGCGATTACTAGATTTTTTCTAGTTGCAACTATCGATTTAACTATTGCTAGTTGCACATACAGACGCATCTAGTTAAAAGTTCCTTTTCCAACTAGTAATCTAGATGACAACTAGTTGCGTATCGCCCGATCATAGACGAAATGTATCTAGATTTTTCCCACAGGCGATATTTGCCTGGGCTCGAAAATGCTATAGTTTGCCAGTGGTTCGATTCCGAAGACATTAATTTTCTAATCTTCTTGTTTTATGACAAAACTGTGTGATGTAGTATGCCTTTTCATGGATTTGAAGAATATTTGACAAACATTGTGAGCCCTAAATTGTATTAAACAATTGTAATATGGGAGATTAAGCTAACACTAGGAATGGGCATACACTTCATATTGATAATATCGGTCAGAAAACTCTGCGTTGTCTCATGAGGTCGGGTAATATGTCGAAGCAGAATAGACTAAAATAAAAAGACTTTTAAAGTTTAATAATACAAACACGAAAAAACAAACCAAAAACTAAGTTGATATTGGTAATGGTGAGTAAATTATACAACTTTAGTCATTGTACAGCATACAGACTAGGTTGCAATTTACTGCTAATCTAAACTTAATTTGAGCCCGTATTTGTTCAAAATTAGTTTTGTGTTATTCGACAGCTTAACTTTTCAAATTCTATAATTTTACATTCTAGATGAATAAAGCAAATCGACCGGCCTTACAATGATACAAATAATATCTAGCATCGGGGTGTTTTTGAACTGATAATACCAGCCCATACCTAACTGCGTGAGAGAAATAATATGTTCTTAAAAAATGTCAGATCTTTTATTGGAAATAAAGAGCTTTAAAAAGATAAAGTTATTCATAGTATTTGTGAACAGAGTACAATAGCTATGCACAGTCAAGCAAAAATGGCTGGAGTGAATTCAGTTATCTTAGTTCTAGCACAGAATAAATAGAAATCAACTTCTACCGTCTTCTAGAAGCCAGTTTTGATACCTTGTCCAATGACAAAGTTATTTAGAATCCTAAATTTGGCCACACATGTAAAAACAGCTAACAATGGACCAAAATTTGACCCATCTTATTCAAAATTCCATGTTCCTTATTTGTCAGCAGTATAGCAATGCCTCAGAATCACAGATTTTCTATCACAGCTTTAACAAAAAAGATGTCGTTTCGTTTGAATTCCTCCACCATTGTCCAGTAGTTCGAGCTCTTTCTTGGTCAATAGTTTTGAATCATCAATTTTTGTTGTTATTCAAATTCATATGGCGTAATATCAAGAGCGGTCTTCGAGATCGGCGTGGAAGTTGTCTTCTATCTATTCTATGCGAGTTGAACGTTATTGTTCTTAATTAGCTTACGCCACTTCAGTCACAAACGACAAAAGAATGAGAAGAAAAATTTTGAATTACTATTTTTGTGTAAAAGGAGTAAAGACAGATAGTAAAAAGAGAAAACAATTATCTTCAGATCTTCTATAGTTTATTAAATAAAGAACACGCCAAATATTCAGAAAAGAGACTGATCTACACATCTCTTTATAGTAGCTGCCTCAAGGCACAATAAATAACCGGAGTCATTGATCTCTCTCAAAAACGATCATTTCCGTGAACAAGTACGTCCTAAAAATAACTCATCTCATACTAACAAAAATAAAACGTGTGTACAAATTTCTTTGTAGGATCTGCACAGAATCTTCTACTGGAAATTTGATCTACATTCTACAGTAATCTGTTGTGGATCTGCATTGCATGAATATTCTTTCCGTCTCACTTTATTTCTCTCACCTTAGTTGACAATGATTGTTTTTTTAGCTAATCAGCTTTGCTTTAAGATAAATGTCTGTTTCCACATAAAAAATTAACAATATCATTATCCAAAATTTCATGCTCCTTATTTATCAACAGTATGGCAATGCCTCAGAATCACAGACTTTCTGTTACAGCTTTAACAAATAAATGTCGTTTCGCTTGAATTCCTCCACCATTGTCCAGTAGTTCGAGCTCTTTTCTAGTTAATAGCTTTGTTTCAAATTTTTTCATTAATTTTCTCCATATGTCTTCAACATTTGTGTTCTCATTTTTTTCCGCTAAAGTATGTTGAATATATTCACGAATTCGTTTATCTAATTCAATGTAGTTGTCTGTTGCAGATGGTCCTTGTGGAAATTTAATTAAAAATAAACTCATATTATCCGTACTACCTCGAATCAAACATGTATCTAAAATATAATTAGTAATCTCACACAAATTATCGGTAACATTCATACGATCAAGGATAATTAGAGCTAATTCTTCGTTTGTAATCACATCCCAAATACCGTCACAAGCCAAAACAATAAATGCCACAGGAGATTTTTTGCTACGCGTAAATTCAATAATTTCCGGATCAGCTGGTACAATCTCTTTGATGTTTTTGGCTATTTGAAAATCGCCAAATACTCGAGTCATGGCAAGACCTCTTACGCGTTTAATATCGCCATCTTGTTGGGTAATAACGCCGGATTCAGCCACGTTTTGAAGACGTTCTATTTCACCTGGATCATCCGGTTTATGATCATCCGTTTCCATTACCACTTTACCATCTGGTGAGACCAGAATCGCCCTGCTATCTCCAACATTCATAAAATAAATCTTCTCTGTTCCAATTAGACATGAGACAGCTACACATCCGCTTTCATCTTTTATGACTTTTCTCAACGCATCATCCGTATCTTTGTATGCTTGTTTAATTACGGTTAAGAAATTTTCAATGTCTAATTCGGATGATTTAACTGGTTTGATACTACTCGAATCTAATCCCAAATCAACTTTTACCATAGAATTTAACTGTTCCATAATATGGACATGCAAATTTTTTGCCACGAATTTTGCTGCTTGTTTTCCGTTGTGACCGTCAAATATACTAAAATACGACCATTTTGACCAATGGGCATTATCGAATTTTAACAGGACGCTATGAGCATCTTCCATTTCACGTCGCATACCTTGCATTTGAGCCAAACAATATTTTAGCACACCTTTTAAATAAGAAGAAAATACGGATAAAAGATACTGCTAATTCATCGTTGAAGACAAGTTAAAAGAGTCAGCATCTGTTACATATTAAAGTGAAGACTAACTCAGGACTAATTTTTGAATAACTTTTAAATGATGATTAATCGAGGATTGTAGTTCTCACCATTCGAAAGAGGAAATCTGACTGCATCTTTTCCAAACACAAAAGGATTTATACATCTTTTTCGAGAATAGTTCTTTTAGAGTATCGCTGGAAAACCTGCTCAAATTGAGGTAGGAATATATAGTTGTTTTCTTAATATGAGTAATTAGCCCAAAGTGTGATCTCAAAAACAGAAATCAAGTGAACCGGTCATTTCCCAGAGTGCATGTATACCGTCAGATTTCTTAAGAGTCCAGCAAGTGGTAATCTCAAAATCGAATAAATTATAGATATTTTGCGTATTTCAAGATTTAACAGCGTCGAAAATTTCATTTGTTTTCTGCCTGATTTCTCAGAAAACTTTTATGAACAGAAATACATTTCTTCGCTTAATGTATTTTCAGAAATCATGTTCAGCATGTAAAACTGAGTATTTCATTCTTTGTGCTGCTTTTAAGTTATTTATGAATTTTTAAATATTTCTTCCAAAAAAAGCATTGTCACGAGGCTCAGTATGATCTATTAACTATAATCCATTCTATTTTAATGGTACCACCAGTCATAGAATATCGATCCTATGAGCAGACTTTCTATCAGTCAATCTGAGCAGATTTTCTAGAGATACTTCAAAAGGAACTATTCTCGAAACAGATGTATAATTCTTTTCGTGTTCGGTAAAGATGCACTGAAATTTCCTTTTTCGGATGGCGAGAATCATAGTTCTCGATCAATCATCGTCTGAAAGTTATTCAAAAATTAATCCTGAGTTAGTCTTCTTTTCATGGGTAATAGATCTCGTACTAATAAAAGTTTTTCTTTCTGTATTCCATTTGGACAAATCTAAAGTCTACTGACACCTCATTCATCTTTATCGAGAAGTTCTTCTCAATTATCTCAAAAAAAGTTGACACAATGGAGATAAATGATTAACAATGTGTCGTCAATAAAGCATTGATATTCATCGATCAATGTTTTTTACCTTTGATTTCGTCTGATAAATTTTTTTTATCAACTTTTGGTTTTGTTAACAATGTTTGATCTAATCTACTGAACCGTCGTGTTGGTTTTAGATTCTCATTTTCTTGTCCTGAAGTTGGTTTTTTAATAGGTACTGATAACGATACAGATCCCTTTGTCCAATCTGTATAGTTTTTTGTTGTCTGTTTTTCATTCCATTCAGGACTAATTGAATGTTTTCTCGAATGGTCTTTTATTAATTTTTCATCTTTTTTACTCTCCTCGACTATTCGTCTAGAGTCATGACGTTTCATTTAGTTTTCATATAATAACATGCACAAACCAAATCGAGTAAAATAGTAACAAAATAATAAATAGTAAAAAAACAAATAGAAATCTAGCGCGTAACAGTTGAAACCTTGGATTTAATATTTAAAAACGGAAAAGATGATTATAATTTTTGGACGCAAAATTAAATGAGCTCGGAAAAAAGAGATATTTGAGTTCGGTGTGTTTAATTGGCTTTAAAATGAGAGAAATGAGTTCGGTTGTGTAAAATTATATTTTATTTATATAAATGCGATATTTGACCTTTAATTAATTAATTTATACTCTGAAAAGATACAAATAAGTACAAATGAATATATTAATAACGTAATTCTGACGATACAGGGATTGATAAATATGTAGTGGATAAAACATTTCATTCAAAAGAAAACTTTTCCTACTAATATTTCGGTTCTACATTTATCTATGCATATCTTTGTTTCTATATCTACGCGTGGACAGAAATGAATAAATTGCTTCATTCTCATAGAAGGCTTCCCATATAATGTGGAAGCCTTCTATGAGAATTTATCTATTGTGTACATATATCAGATTTCCTCCTGTCTAAAAAACAGACGAGAAAAACAGAAAAGAGAACAATATTCATTTATATCTGTCTACGCTTGCAGAAATATATTCGTAGAATATAGGTATGAGGTGAAAAGAGCGGGGAAACATGAGCGCTTGTCCTTCGAGCGCAATTTAACGAGCGCGCTCGTGCACTGCATATTATTAAAATATAGTGAGAATATTATTTGACTAATAATTCATTTGATACTTTGAACTACGTGCTACTGTCGTTAATCTAAAGAAAAAAAATTTGCTTTCTTGTGTAGATTTTGCTCCAAACCTAGTACGACATTCATTTTACTCTTTTAATAGAAGAAAATATATTTTTTGTTTATTTTGTGCAAACCTATAGAGAATTTATTTAAATTAGGAATGACATGCGAGGGATCGGACATCGAGCACAATTCATAAGCCAGTCGCTCTAGTGACGAGCGCTATTCGTCTGTCTCGCTCGAGCGCCCGCTCGATTCGCCCTATACCTAGTAGAATATAGTGTTTCACAGCACTTTCGTCACATGACGAAAGTTCTGGCTTCAGTGACAAAAATCCATGCAGCATGTGACGAAAGTTTAGCTGTCAAGTAGCTAACAGAGTGGTTACGAAAGCTAATCCCTTTTGTGACGAAAGTGTCTGGTTTTTTAAACAGGTCGACACTTTCGTCACGCCTTGCATGAAACGGCTGCGATGAAATCGAGGTTGTAGTGCAAAATTCATTAGTTCAAAGCGTAGTAGTGCAAACTGGAGTAGTCAAACTGCAGTAATGTAAACTGTAGCAGTGCAAACTGGAGTACCCGAGTCGACCGATCTTACGGCAATTCTATAGAAATCTTATAGAAATCTTATAAGAATCTTATATAAGGCAGTCGATGGAAATGCGTAATTTATTGATAAGATTCTTATAACAAGGAATATAAGAATCTTATAAGATTCTGATAAGAATTCGGTAAGATAGATTATATAATTATTTTATAAGAATTTATAAGATTTTGGTAAGAATTCATAAGATTCTGATAAGAATCTTATAGGAAGGATATAGTACAATTTCCTCACATTCTTTAGTGATCAGTACTCTATATTCTACTTTCTTACTATAATCTACTGTTTCATACATGAATAAAATAATTTTCTTTCCACTTATTTAATTTTTCTACAATAAGATCTTAGTCCCACGCGGACAGTCTCATGACTTGTCAAGCGTCTATTGCGTTTGTGAGTAGTTCGATCTGAAGTGGTCCACACTGCAGCAGTCCAAATTGGAGTAGTTTAAATGCAACCAGCTCTTTTACAGTCAATAACAATAGTATATAAAGATGAGAGAAACGGCAATATAAAGCGTTGTTGTGTACATGAACTTTCGTCATACGTTATAACGCGTCATTTGTCGTCACGTTATTAGTGTGACGAAAGTTCGCGCTGAGATGTGACCCCGTGAGGTTTCTTAATAAGAAAAAAATAGTTCAAGAACAAAAAAGTGTTGCATTATAATATAATAGTTTTTCATCAATATTCACTCTTTTGCTAAAACTAATGTGACTTTCTTTGGACTACCTTCTCTCTTTCTTCTCTACTTTCGAATGTGATATCGATTCTTTTGCAAAAGAAAATAAAGTTTTTGGTTATCGTACCGAGCATTTTCTAGCCGATAAAACTATTACATGTCGGAATACAGAAAATATCGTCTTTCCCGTTTTCAATTAAAATCAAAAGAATTTAGTAGTAAATTTACAGTATTTAAATCTGAATCTCATAATCATGATCAATGTAATGATACAACTCATCTTAAATCCACTAAAGTTCCTCACTTGCAATCAAAAGGGAGAAGGTAGTTCAAAGAAAATCAAATTAGCTTTAACAAAAGACTGAATATTGGTGAAAAATTATTATATTATAAATAATCAATTAATTTTCGTAAATTAATTACCGAGTTCATTTCTCTCTTTTTACCACCAAAAATAAAACTAAGCGACTTCCGTACAATTTCTATGGGCAAAGAAAAATTTGTTATAGCCACGCGAGAAAAACACGCTCACCCGATTGACAGGAACAATGTGATATGTAAGTAGATGAAAGAAAAAGGATCATTTCTGAAATTACTGTTCTTACTTTATTTAATATGGCCAATATCAGAGGATGCTGTTGTTAAAATTACTGTTTATCATCAACATGAAACAGTCTTGTCAAAAGGAGACTTTATTAGTCGAGCCTACATAACCCTGAGAAATCTACAAGACTACGAAAGAGCATACAAAAGGTATGTCATGGGGAAACATAATTATTATATTTACGTTTAAAACTGTGATTATTTACTTTAAGTTGGTATACATTAATGAGTAAAGATGGTAAAGCTGATAAGGATCGGTAAGATAGTACATATTTAAGCCTTAGTTGTCAAACGTTTTTCATTATTTGAAGAGGAGAAATTGAAGTTAGTTTATAATTCTATGCTAAATATGATACAACAGGAAGCATGTTAGACCTTAGTGTAAAGAAAAAACATTTATCATTGAAAGATATCAAACGCTCACTAGGTATGTATAAGATATTATTTAACAATATGATTGCTTTTTTTTGCTGTCTTAACACCATCACTGTTATCTTCTCAAAATACTAGTCATAATCGAAACATTAGTCCAGTATATCAACTAAATAACCGAGATTTTTCGCCATTAGATGGAAACAATGTTAGTCGACATTGGATTGAACGAAATGACTTTAAGAAACGATTGGAGGAAATGGAGATGAAGGTCGATCAAACAGGGCACCATCTTGAGCGGATGATGAATACAATATAAAAAATAGTCGAGCGACAAGAAACCATACAAAATATGGTAATTGATCATAGACATTTATTTGAAGTTCACCAGATGAATATATCATTTCTTGCAAGATTTTGTCAATTTTCATGCTATCCCAGTATGTCAAGTTATTGCGCATATGGTTCCAATATTGTTTTTTTGTTTTGTTTTATTTTAGCAATTTATTAATAAACAAATTCAAGAGATGTTACATTAAAACTTTCAACAAAAACATTAACATGAAAACGAGAACTAAATCATATTGCCAGGGAAGCAAAAAAAGTGCTTAGCACCTTTAAGACTTTTGTCATCTTTACACTACCTCAATCATATTTGCAAGCGTTGGCGCAGACGAGTTTTGCAGTCTTTAATGGTGGGAGAGCTCACTACAGTCTCAGGTACGGTTGTATTTCAATAGAGATTGTCAATAGAGAATTCACGATAACACTTTCGTTGTGATTTTAGTTGGGTAGCTTAGAAAACTCCTTAAACCGTGCTCAATAATTCGAACACGTTTCGAGTATTAAATATCTTCGGCGTTTCAAGGCCTTTAATCGTCAAACGCTTTACAACACTGAACAAAAACGCTTGAAAAAAAGCGTTCGAACGGTTCTCACGCATAAAAGCGTTTAAACGCGTTCGACTAAAACGCAGGTTTTTACCAAACGCGTTTAAATCTGCATTTCAGTATCCAATGAATTTCTAGTTGTTCGGTGTTCCTTCTGTTTTGAAATAGCAAGTCGTCTTTTGTCTACTTTCCTCTTTCTTCTACTAAATTAAAATTCTTTTCTCAGTACTTAAATGTCTTTATTCACTTGACTCGAAAAGGGTCTTAAAACTATTTAACTGTTACGCTGGAAAATGTGTGTATGGATGGCAACAGGCTATAAGTTTTGGCTGGGTTTAGATTTTCGTGTTTCCATAAAAAGAATAATACGAAAATAAAATAATTTTCTAATAAATTGTGCCTACTTTTATATCTTCGTTGTTTGTCAGCATAATTTCCTCAAAACTAAATAAATCAGTCGATGCAGAAACATATGCTGAGTTCATTAATCTCATTGAATTGTGTTTGTGATGGCTATGCGAGGCGTTAAATGTGTCTTATTTTATTCAAAATGTGTTTCGCAGGATTTCATTTTGAGTGATCTATCCATAAAGTCAAACGATCTCCTCAATTAGTGTTACCATCGGTGATATTATAACAGGTATGACTAGTTCACCTCTCTTTGCTGACAATGCGAGTGATATGTCATCAGCTGCATTAATACAGCTGTTAGACAGTGTTATGGATGATGTTCTGTGTGTGTACCGTGTTATATCTATGCTACCACAATCTATGTTAACTATCTATATGATATCTTTTTGTTTAGCAAAGCAGATAGTCATGTCAGACGTCGCTAACCGGACAGATAGTGAACGACGTAATATTAATGCACAGGATACGTAACAGATACGAAACCGATGTAAAACAAAGCGATTATCAACCGGAGATGAAGATTCGACCTTAAATACTACTGAACGGTTAGGTATTAGACGACGTGGCTATTGTGCTAGCCGTATGCGTATGCTTAGAACAAGACGGCAACAAGAAGATGCAATGATTCCATGTAAATTTATCACAGAAACCGACAATCTGGCCATCGATTGTATCTCTGGAAACAAAATTAAACTGTATGAATAAGTTTTATGATAAAATATCAATGTCGTCAGTTCGTCAAGTTGTATGTGCAGCATGCAGTGCTAGCGAATACGATAATAGTATGCATGCGTTGACTATGTCAAATATTTCAAACAGACATCTCTTAAAACTGCATCCAGATCTTTTAAACATTATACCAGAATTTAAAGATCAAAGACTTCAAGGTTAGAGCAATATCTTTCAATACGAATCCTACTTATGCGTTACGTTTACCAGCTGGATAATTTGTTGAGAGACATAATGAGTAATGATTCGAATAAACAGTAAAGATATTTCTGATTAGGAATTGTACGATCCTAATTATGCCTGAAATAACGAGCAAACAGAATATTATGTTTAAATAAACTAAAAATAGAGGTTTAATATTTCAAGATATCTTGAGTAAAAAACTCACAGGCTCCTACTAATTGTCGTATCGTTCTTCCATTGAGGAATTATTCGAGAGCGATAATGACACTTAGCTCCACAACTATTTATGTTCCAAGTATATTCAGTGTGTTTATAATACCAAGATAGGTGGCTATGATATTAAATTGACTACAGGAGTCTGTTTCAAGTACATTTAACATCAGATGAAATACTTGTTCAAATGATGGAACATGCATATAATTGATAATATGACGTCTCATACCAGGAAATGCGCGCGTTTTATTACCATATGAGATTTTCTATCTTTTATGTACTCCATTTTTATTGAGACAATGACATACCAATCTTAAATCATTCTTATTCACGTTATGATGACATATTATTGTACAACGAAGGTTTATTAGCGTTTGATGAGGCCGAAGCGAAACAAATCGATTATCCCTCATGTAGAGTTTGCGCAGACTGCTATAAATCTCTAAATAATCTAAATATTATTCTATAATATTTATAATAAGAATAATCTAAATATTATTCTATAATATTTATAATAAGAATAATCTAAATATTATTATCTAAATATTATAAGAATAATCTAAGTATTATTCCTAAATTTACAGCTGGTAATAAGCTATGGCTAGAAGATGCACCACCAGAATTATCAGATTTAACTTTATGCGAACAAAAATTGATTTCGTTATACCGATATAATCGTGTTTTCTTAAAGCTGCAAGTAATTATTTTAGTGATCATTCTTATTCCATATAATTTTAATGTATAATATTATTATTATGCAGTTTTTGTAGTATAGTAAACTGAAAGATCTTTCTATAGTGCTGAGGATGCGTGGAAATATAATATCTTTTCCCCTGGAACGTGGCTAAAATTTCAAGGTAAAAAAAGTACGGATGATTTATTTTTATTTTCTCTATTCAATAGAGAAAATAAAAATAAATTATTCTTGTAAAATCATATTTGTGAGTCTTAAATGATTATTTCAAACTTTGAAATAATCATTTAAGACTTACAAATACAGTAAATACGTCTGTAATGTTAGATGACAGAGAGGAAAGTACAGCACTTTCCACTTATGGAATTTCGGAACTGATATATTTTCAGCGTTCAGAAGAATTAACGAGTAAGCATGTTGTCTCAGCATTAAGAGCTAACGGTTTTTTCCTCTGTGGAGATGTATGAAGTTGAGTCTCATGCAGGAAATTTTGGAATAGCGAGCTGCTAAGGGGTATGAAAGGTTGATTTGTTTCTTTTCTTGCTTTCAGATATAAAAGAACGCTCATAAATCTCGCTCCGTCAATTGGATAGAGGTTTCGGAGTTTTCTCGCACATTGCAGTGTGTAGACGAGGTACGGCCATTCATTAGATTGGCCTCATATTACAGAAGATTCGTTCCTGATTTTTCACTTATTGCTAACCCTCTTACACGTCTGTTACGCCAGGATACTCCGTTTAAATGGCTACCTGAACAGCACACATCTAAATTAGCTATAACTGTTATAACAGATGCATCTGACTATGCGTTAGTGGAGTTTTAACACAAATTGACAAAAATATCATCTCACCCTCAAAACATCCAACTCGTCAAAACCAGCAAAATCTAGAAGGAAATAATAAAAAATTCTCCGACAAATTCCGGCAACGTTTCGAAAGGAAACATTTCACTGCAATCATCAAAGACTAGTTGCATTCTCTCTTATTCATGGGAAAAAAATGGTTCCAAAGATCGCTCAATCTTTGTCCCGAGATAGGAGACGTTCGAAAATGAACGAACTATTTCTCCTTGATGGCATAATACCTAACCATGGTTAATAGACCATATTGTTCAGTTTTTCATTGGCTATTTTTCTACATTAAGCTTTACTCAAACTTCATATTAGATTTTGAACAATAATGACTTAATGACACCTAATGGCGGTCTTTATTTGGACTGAAAACTCGGTCTAGCTTTCCAGTGCCACCACGATTCTTACACTCATATGTGTTTCAAGAGATAAAACATTCAAATGATGAGCGTATTTAATTTCAAGGAAACCAAGAATCATTTTTGTGAAGCGATGGTATCCGTTCCAGAAAAATTAATTTAAATTCTCTGTACGGTTATATAGGCTCAAATTAACTGAAAACTGTGTAAAATCGTTTTCGCTATAAAATCCGAACGAAATTAAACCCAAGATAAACAATGGGCAGAAATCGATGCAAATTTACTTCTCTCCTTTGCTCACAAACTTCAAAGAAATTATTTTAAAGATCTGATGTAAGCGTATACATATACAATCAAGTATCCTATACACAGTGTATTTACAAAAAAAGCTCAATTGAAAATTTTAAATTTGAATTTCGAGCTTTTTTAAATTCAACTTTTGTCAGTCTTAAAGTTGATTTTTGTGAGTAGCGTCGAAAATTGCATCGGCTGATATAGTGTGTTTATCATTTCTCTCAACACCAACAAAAAGAATTCCTTCAGATAGGGAAAGAAATTTGGGAAATAATTAGGAATTAATGCGTACTAATTTAAAAAACTCTCATTTTAAATTAGTGCGCATTAATTTCTAATTATTTTCAAAAGTTCAATGGGAATGGCTATGCCATTCACTCATATATATACAAAAATAACACCAAAAAAGAAAACTGCTGTTTACTCTAGAAATTCGTTCAAAGAATGAGAAAAATTCAAGCCTATACAGTAAGTAAAAATGTTTTTGTATGCACAATAAAAAAACAGTCAGAGATAAACTAATACCGATTATAATATCTAGGAAAACTGATTAGTTTTCCTGAGTAAACTGGAACTAATTTTTTTATCAGTTTTGTTTTTGATTTTTCCGCCACAGAAGAGATCATCTTAGCTTTTGACAATGAATGAACGTTATTTGTCTAACTCAGATTTGATAAAATAATTAAAAACAAAAAAAGTATAAAAGAACCAAATAAAAAAGCGCAAAGTAGAACGTTAAATTTGTTCGAGGGTAAGAACAAATAAAAACTTTTTCTATTCAAAACAAAAAAGAGCATTAATAATTTTGGACATGGATGGAGAAAAAAACACATAAACAACAATACAGTGGATGAGATTACACGGATATCAATCAATCAATACAAATAAAAAATACCATTCCTTATGCCTGGTTAACGTAGGATGTCTTGGATCACCTTTAACCATGATTTTAAGATCGCAATATCTGTATAGGCCAGTATCGCATTTTCTCCTTCATTTGTGATCGGTGCGTACGCATCATTTAGCAAAATACGTTTGATTTGAGTAACAATAACTTTTTCTACCATTTTCTCTTAAAACTGTTGAATTTCCATCAAAACAGACTAAATTAAAAGAAATAAGTAAGAATTTATTAGATTTAAATAACTCACCTGGAGGCTTCATAGTGATTCTAATCGTTTTCGTGGTAGTTGTTGTAGTTGTTGCTGTAGTGGTCGTTCTAGTTGTTGCTGTGGTGACATTTCTGACACTTATCTTTCTCAATCCATTTCAGATCTTTCTTCACTTGGGTATCATATTGGCGACAGTGTAAACCTGAATGCCATCCATGCCGATGGTAATAGCATGCTTCACGCTCATAATTGTAACATCGAATTATTGGATATGGATTAAAACGTCTAAAATTAATGAGAATGAATTGCAGATTCAAATTCAAAAAAACATGACTGATTCTAACTTTCACTAACAAACAATAGTGTATTGTCCCGCTCCACAATTATATGCACACCATCGAAAGTCTGGTATAAGTCTGACACACTTCAGTAGATAATGCTGCTCGTATTTTTCAAGTAAACGACGACCTTGTTTCAAAATTCGTTGAACTGCTTGATAATCCTACGAGTTTGTACATTTGTATTCTATACAGTGAATTTCAATCGAAATTGACGATTTTAGCAAGGTTTTTATGTACGTATAAACACATGAATCACATACGGAACGTTGGATATGTGAACAAGCTGGATTGTATGGGTAGCAGAAGTTTGATAGACGTTGACTCCCGTAACAGATAGACCACTGAACAAGTTTATCCTGACGAATTTTTGGTATTATACAGTTGAAGAACAACCAAATAAAAGAATAAGAAGAAGAAAGTATTACGAGCAGCAGAGAGATGTATCAATAACCTTTTTCGCGTTCAAAGAAATGTATTGACACTGAAATTAAAATGTATGCTAGGAATCCACATCGGCACAAAGATAAATAAACTATTTAAGTGGTGACTCATAGCTCTGTTGGCAATCTGCATAAGTCATCAGCGACTCATCAGAAAACAGAAAGAAAAAATGACAGCCAAAAGTCCTTAGATGACGCACATTGGGTGCTCATTTCAAAAACACGAGAATACCAGGTATTAGTAAAATAATGGTTCTAAAAATCGATTTTCAAAAAACTACAGTGTAAGGCACGACATTTTGAACTCTGTTATTGATTTATCCATTTAATCAGATGTCATTAAGGACCAATTCAGAGTGCTGTCAAATTATCATTATCCAGTATAATGATGACCATCGCGTCACAATCTGAAATTCTCAACCACAAACATTATCCAGAGTTCCAAAACACAAAGCATTTCAGAATTCAGAATCGCAGAATGTCAGAATTCCGCACTGTCGCTATACTCTGAATTCAAAAACATTCACAAAATTTTGGGCTTTCAGAATGTCACACTGTCACTACACTCTGAATTCTAAAACATTTAGAATTTCAGAATCTCAGAATGTCAGAATGCTGTCACCACACTACGAATTCCAAAACATTTCCAACTTCAGAATTTCAGAATGTCAGAACGTTAGAATTCCGCACTGTCGTGATACCCTGAATTCAAAAACATTTACACAATTTCGGACTTTCAGAATCCCAGAATTTCCCACTATCGCTATACTCTGAATTCTAAAAGATTTAAAATTTCAGAATTTCAGAATCTCACAACGTCAGAATTTCACGATGTTACCATACTCTGAATTCTAAAACATTTATAACATCAGAATTTCAGAATCTCACAACGTCAGAATTTCACGATGTTACCATACTCTGAATTCTAAAACATTTATAACATCAGAATTTCAGAATTTCAGAACGTCAGAATCTCAAAATGTCATTCTCTCAGTTCTAAAACATTTAGAACCTCATAATTCCAGAATCTCAGACTGTCAGAATTTCACACTGTTACAATACTCTGAACTATGAAACATTCAGAATTTCAGAATCTCAGAATGTCACAATTTCACACTGCCGCTATACTCTCATTTCAAAAACACGTCGAATTTCAGAATCTGAGACTACCAGAATTTCACGCTGCCACCATACTCTGATTTTCAAAACATTTAGAATATCAGAATGTCGGAATGTCAGAATTTCGCACTGTCACTATACTCTGAATTCTAACACATTAAGAATTTCAGAATCTCAGAATTTTGAGAATCTCAGAATGTCACAATTTCACACTATCACTATGCTCTCAATTCTAAAACATTTAGATTTTCATAATCTCTTTGACTTGAATTTGACACTGTCTCTGTACTCCGAGTTCTGAAACATTTGGAAGTTCAGAGTCCCAGAGTGTCAGAATTTCACGCTGTCACCATACTCTGAATTCTAAAACCGTTAGAATTTCAGAATTTCAGAATGACAGAATGACAGAATTTAACACTGTCACTATAGTCCGAGTTCTGAAACATTTGGAAGTTCAGAGTCTCAAAGTGGCTGTATTTCACGCTGTCACTATACCGTGAATTCTAAGACATTTATAATTTCAGAATTTCAGAATCTCGAAGTGTCAGAATTTGAGAGTGTTACTGTACTCTGAGTTCTAGAACATTTAGAATTTCAGAATCTGAGAT
>CAJNOQ010004298.1:0-17854 GCA_905250885.1 Didymodactylos carnosus | reverse complement strand
AGAAGCCCCCTCTGGAGGAATCGATGTGGAAGGTGTATTAGAAGCCCAAGGGCTTCTATTACGTCGGAAAAATAATTTCAATTTTTTAAACGACACATTTGATCGACATGCGTTTTTTTACTTTAATCGTTCTTGTGTGATGTCGTGTGTAAAAAAAGGAAACGAATAAAATTTACATGTTTTATCTCGAAAAAGATTTTTTTCAGATTAATTGAGATTACCGTGATTAGAAAGGCAAGAGCATCGAAATTCAAAATCTCCTTTTTTTCTGCAAATTTTTGTACGAAAGTCGTAATAGTAGCCCCTTCATAATACAAGCCCCCCCCTAAAAATTTTGAACACTTGGACAGTTTAGAAGCCCCGGAGGCTTCTATTATAGAGGGTGGTTTAGTAAATTAGCATACATTCACTTATCTAGAGTTAAATCTAATGCTTATAAAAGACAGTTAATTAGCTAGACGACATAGTGTATTAATTATCTCGATCCATGACGACAGTGAAACAGATATATTTATCATAGAAAAAATGCTAATAAAAGAAATGATTATAGAACTTATAGAATCTTTTCTAAAATTTTGCAATTTCTTTTAACTTATATAGAAAATAATGATCAACAAGCTAAAAGTTCAAGATTAAAGTTTTCATAATTGAATCATATTGTATTTATAAAACATTATATATCTACAAATATTTCTAATAAAAAAAAAAGGTTTATTAAATCTAATAGAAATTTTATATTTTCTTCTATTATTATTATGCTTGAAATAAATATGTAACATTACATAAATTCTTTTAAGAAATATTATTTAAAAAATACTTTTTTCTTTGTAAGTTCAAATGAGCTTTTAGCTGTATCATAAATAGACGAATGAGGATGTTGTGAACCACATTCTCCATTGCATACTTGTGCAGTAACATTGTAAGTACCTAATGGCCAATTATCACAAACTTCTATAAACAAAATATAAAATCAAATCATTCATTTACTAAAACAAATAAATATCTACATACCTTTTGAAGGATCACAATCAAATTCAAATAATGTTTGAAGACCAATTTTTTCTGGGTATATACCAGGTTTTCGGGCTTCGAACCAAAAAAGATCACCAGAAGATCGATTTTTAGGATCAACAATTTCAATATTAATTGTACCGGTACCAGTACCATTAATACTAATAAAAGAACAGTCAATTACAAATTTTGAACCATCAGGTGCACTTTTTGGTGTAACACCAAAATTTGTAAATTTAGCATCACCATGATCGTTAACTAAAGAAATATATTTATAAATTTTACAAGAATAATAATATGAATTTTTCTTACTTGGACAAAGATCAATTATTTCACAATACCAAATAGGATCAAGATCAACTTTAATAATTATTTTGATAAATTCGTCAATACCTGCTGCGTCACATACAACAGTACAAAATTCACCAATAATTACAGAACCAGTTATATTGGCAAGAGCTCCACATAGTGCATTACAGGATTCTATAATTCCCTCATCAAGAATCAAATTGAGCAAAATGTTGATCATTTCTACAGATTCTTCAATACATTCTGGACAGACATCAAGACCAACTTTTGGTTGACCAAAACTTGAACTAAGACGTTGAAGTTTTTTTGGTTGAATATTAAATGAGCGTGAGGCATACGTAGCCCCAATAATAACGAGAATAATCAGTGTAACAGCCTTGTACATTGTTTTATTGTCACCTTTAACACTACAGTGAAGAAAATTAATACAAAATGCACGTCTCATAAATACATTTTCTATGAGAAACGAACAAGCTGTCTAAAGTGGTTGAGACCATGCACCATCAGTATTCACACTACACAATCGGTGAAAAATTTTCACACAACTTATATATTGTTTTCCTTGCTTTTATGATCAGTGCATTGTTTTTTTTCTTTCAAAAGTACAACGGAAAACTAAAAACATATTCATCATTTAGCAACCATTTGCCGTCCACTGTTGGACGAAGGTCTCTTCCGTGGTTTTCCATTTTCCTCTATTTTGTGCTACAGTGCTCCAGTCGTTTCCCAGGAATGAATGAATTTCATCTCTCCATCTCGTGGTTTGTCTTCCACGTTTTCTTTTCCCATCCATTATTTGCCATTCTGTGTTGAGCTTGGTCCATCTATTGTCTTGTTGTCTAGCAACATGTCCTGTCCATCTCCACTTGTTTCTTTTTATTGTTCTTGTTATGTCGATAATTTTCGTTTGTTTTCTGATGTTTTCATTTCTAATTTTATCTATTTTTCTTATGTTCAGCATGCTTCTTTCCATTCCTCGTTGACTGATTGCAAGTTTTTTCTCTAATCTTTGTGTCGTATTCCATGTCTCTGAACCATATGTCATTACTGGAAGTACGCATTGATCGAACGCTTTCTTTTTTAGACATAGAGGAATGTCGGCTTTAAATATTTTGTTCAATTTTCCAAACTGTCTCCAACCTTGTGATATTCTTCTGTTTATTTCTGTTTCAATATTTCTATCTGTTCCTACTATTTGACCTAAATAGATGAAATTATTGATTTTTTCAATTTCTTGATTGTTCAGTTGGATTTTTCTATCATCTTTTATATGATTATTGATCATAACTTTTGTTTTATCGATATTGATGTTTAGGCCAGATTTTATACTTTCTTTTTGAAGTTCTTTCGCCATCGTTTGTAAGTTTTCCAAGTTGTTTGCGAAGAGAATAATATCATCGGCAAATTTTAGGTTATTTAGGTATTCTCCACAAATTTTGATTCCCTTTTCTTCCCAGTTTAGTCGTCTGAATATATCTTCGAGATAAGCAATGAAAAGAATCGGAGACATTGTATCACCTTGTCTTATTCCTCTATTTATGTTTATATCGATTTTGTTGTTATGAAGGTATATAGAAGTCGTAGCATTATCGTATATATGAGTCGATTGCAACTTTTTTGTACAATGACATTTTTGAAGTATTTTTGCTGCTAACACCGTTGTTGTGCATGGATATTCAAAGTTTTTTTTTATTCTCTATCTCAGACCCTAGCCACACTACCATAAAAATTTCGTAACAATATGCCGTCAACTAACTGAGTTACGTGGGTCAAAAGTGAAAAATACCCGATTTTTCGATGAGTCATCGACCGAAAAATAGATTTTCTAAAGGAAAGAAAGAACGATATCAAAAAAGTAAATAGTACGGTTTGTAGAGCTTTCAATTCTCTATCTGATTTCGCCATTCACTTTTGAGTTTGTTTACTTCTGAGTGTCCCTTCAGGTTCAAAGTCCTTTTACACTCAAAGTGTAAGGTCAGATTAGAACTGCTACTATTATATATCGTTCGACTCCTCACGAAGTTCATGACACTCTTTTTGAAGCTGTCCAGATCTGTTCAGCGGTGTGTCATATATGTGCAAAAAGACCGATTTCGATATATTGCTTAGGATAAACTCCTTAGAAGCGTAGTCGTAATTCTGCGTCTCGTTTATCTCAGCTTTCTGAGGTGTAGTAGCCGGAAAATTTTCACCACAGAGTCAATGAATGATGGGCAACACAATGCACCTTCTAGATTTTCAATAAGACCACTTTCATTTTCTTTTATCAATTGTACAAAAAAGTTGCAATTGACTCATATATTTAATTAGATCAATGTATTGCCTTTCGATATGTTGATTTTCTAAGGCTTCAATGATCGCTGGTTTTTCTAGAGTGTCGAATGCCTTTTCAAAGCCGATGAATGCCATGCATAATGGTAGATTGAATTCTTTTGTTTTTTCCAGGATTTGGTTTAGAGTGTGAATATGGTCTATTGTCGAGAAACCTTTTTTGAATCCCGCTTGTTCTCTATCTTCTACCTTTTCTAATTTTTTCTTTAATCTGTTGGTTAAGATTTTGGTAAATAGTTTATAGAGATGCGAGAGAAGACTAATTGGTCTACAATTTTTTAGATCAGTGCGATCTCCTTTCTTGTATATAAGGATGGTGTTTGCATTATTCCATTCTTGTGGTATTTTCTTTTCTTTTAAGCATCTGTTAAAAAGTATTTGAATGGTTTTTAGGACAGTTAGTCCTCCATTTTTTATCATGTCAGTAGTTATACTGTCTGGACCTGGAGCCTTATTGTTGGGCATGGATTTAAGTGCCATTTCTATTTCTCCTAGTATTATATCAGGAATATCATCTTCATGGTCATAGTTATTTTGTGATATATTTATCGTGTTTGTTATTTTTGTGTCGTATATGTCTTCATAGAATTCTTTGATTCTATTATTCATTTGATGTCTATCATGTAGGATATTTCCATTTTTATCTTTTAAGGAAATTATTTGGTTTTGCCCCGATGACATATTTTTAAAAGTTCTTTTTAAGCTTTTATTACTTTCAATTGTGTTTTGAATTATTTTTGTGTTATGATTTCTTTTTTCTATTTGTAAGTTTTTCTTTATCGTTTTGTTTAGTTCTACGAACTCTATATGATTTGTATTGGCATTTAATTTTGCTCTTTTTTCAATTAGTTTTTGTGTTGTATGAGATATTTTAAAACTATTTGATTTACTATTTGGTTCTTTTGCAAGTTTTCCTGCAGTATTAACAATTATTTTTGTTAGAGTTTCATTTATTTCATCAATATTCATTTCTTTGAAAAACATATTATTAAACTCAAAATGTCGTTGTACAAAAAATATAGGTAGGAAGGAGAACATGTATATTACTTTTCTGCTTTATATGTTTTAATGATTTTTTTTCAGATGTGCCTGGTTGAACGTTTAAAATAAAAATAAAAAATTATTATCTTTAAACGGATGAATGCCTTCAAAAAGAGATTACATTTGACGCAGAGTACAACTGGTAGAGTATTGGGTTCTTAGAGAGACAAGCGCTATCCGTAGCTCACAAGAATCTAGCTATTTTACATTTTTTTGCAGAAATATAGCAGAAATATTTTTAAAACGGAAAGTGGAAATTTTGCACAAAATGTTCGAAATATTGCCGCTGCCTTGCTCTCGTATGTGCTCTCTTGCCTATCGCTAATAATACGCGTGTTAATAGGAAGAGAAAATAAACATTTAAATACAAAACGAAGAAAGGGTAAAATCTCTAGCGTAAAATAATGAATAAACATAAATATAAAAAGTACACTTGGCAAAAATTCATTTTAGCTATGTACTGTCTGTAAAACATCACATTAATACTAAAGTGCTATTACCAAAATAGCAACGTCCGATAGTTAATCACGCAGAAGGAGTGCAAAAGGTGATAAAAAATATATTAGCAATTATTAAAATTTTTATCTGAGTGAAAGTTTTTATCTACATGCAAAAACAATTAGCAGAACTAATAGACATTTTAAATCAAAAAGCTGAAGCCTGTTTATATTATAGCACTTAACCATAGTTAATGAACCTGGCGTTTATGGGTTTCAAATCACGGCCTTTCTAGTGGGATCTTGAAAAGGTTTGAGAAAATCGGAACGTAGGACTTACAGAAAAACATGGTTTCTCGGAGCTCCTTTTTGGTAAATCTTTTTCCCGATTATTTGTAAGTTAAAAATTTTTTCAATAACTATATCTTGTAGGGAAATGTTTCTGCAACATTTTAAATAAAGTATTATCAGAATCTCTTTCTTTATTATTGAATCGAAATAAGGTGTCTCTCAGCTCTCTGTCATGTTTTCTGATACAGTTATGATCATTTTGGATGCTACATCACAAATGTGACGTTTTCGACGGCTTCCAGCAAAATGATCATAATTCTAAGATAAAAGGTGATGGAGAGCTGCGAAACAGGTGTGCCATAATGAACTGGACTAAATATTACTGCATTTTTGTCGTATTTCCTCTCCAAATAAGACCTTTCTCTAAATATCAAAAGATAGAGACTTTCACGCTCTACAACACCTACTATTTGAATCTCTGAGATCATTTTTCTGGTTTGCGCACCATCCAAAATATTGAAGGATGCTGAGTTGTCGAACTGCGCCACACTGAAAACAGAAAAATATTTGCTTCATCCAAAAACAGATTCTATGAGAAGTTTGAAAACATCAGAAAATTCATCCGAAAATTCTTCAAGGAAGAAGATCAATTTCTAGTGAAGAAACCATGGTCTTAAGGAAAAAAGATGAACATCTCATCTGGCACGCAAATGGATATAGTTGAAAGCTTCGAAATATTTCGGTGAGTATAAATTCATGCGATTATATAGAAATATAAAAAAGCACACGTTACGAAAAAAGATGAAGGTGTCTTGAACAAACATCAAGTTCTGCATGGAAAATGATCACGTTCCGGAGCAGAAACACCAAGTTCTTCTGGGAAAAACATGATGTTCTCTT
Organism: Didymodactylos carnosus; assembly: GCA_905250885.1. Lineage (NCBI taxonomy): Eukaryota > Metazoa > Rotifera > Eurotatoria > Philodinida > Philodinidae > Didymodactylos > Didymodactylos carnosus. The sequence goes on along the minus strand of CAJNOQ010004298.1, from coordinate 11,534 downwards.
GAACAAACACCAAGTTGTTCATGGAGGAAAGACGAAGTTCTCGTGCAGAAATACCATTTCTTTTTAAAAAAATTGATGAAGTTCTGGTGAAGAAACACAAAGTTCTTTAGAAAAAAGATGAATGTTCTCCGTCATAACTATAGCGGTAGGTCAACGTCCATGTGCGTTGCTCATGTGAAAGAGATATCGTCGCAGCTTTGAAGTGTTTCAGTCTCTCTATCGACTGCAAAAATAAAATTTCTTTTTTTGGCTTTCGAAGTTGGACAAAACGTTTTTCTAGCGAGTTTTCCCAAAAGGTGTCTTCAGTATAGCGCGTTTCTACTTTTTCCCACAATGCAACGGAATTTTTAACATATGTTATTCTATATATTAACTGTCAGCACAGTTAGCGAAAACTAGCGAAACGTTTGCTTTCATGGATTATAGGCTTTTCAGGTAAAAAGTAGTTTTCTTCGTTCAGACGCACTCGTCACAACAATTTATGCATAATCGGACTCAGCGTGAAAAACTGCGTCGAATGGTATATAATTCAGGTGATCTAAGACGCCTATTTTTGAACTTGATTGATTTTTGAGATTTTAACATGAGCAGATAGAATTTTTAGTCCGAATATTAAAAATTCAAGACAGCAAAACACGAATGTATCTAGAGTAATTTTTTGTAGGTTTTTGACGATGCTCTATCCAACGAAGTAGTTTTTGAATTCTACAAAAGTGTTCTACGTGGTTTTCCAGACGTCGGATCTCTAGAAAACCTCTTGAAAATCTTTTTCAAAACTCAAAAACCATTCTATTGGAAAGAGCACACACGATAACATATAGGAAAACGGTTCAAAAAAGTTTAGACCACTTAAAAATAACATGTCTACTTGATGAGCGAAAATTGCCTACTGTGAAACGGTTTTGTAGAGCAAACCAAGTTCTATGTACTAATATAATACATGCCTTTCTCTGTCAAGTAATAGTCAAGATTTCATTTAAAAAAGGTTTACTTGTTGATTAAGCAGGGATATGATTAGTAAATCAGCCTCAGCCAATAAACGATAAGCCTATGGATCCTGATATTTTGGTTTGCGAATGACACAATTTGTGCTATACTCATGTATAGTTGAATCCAAAATCTAATATTTATCATACTATCATCTTTTTTCTTCGCTTTCAGATCCATCGCTCAATGCATACTATTTAGACAAATTCGTTTGAAATTTAGGAACGCTTATTAGTTGAGGTGTAACGTCAAATTGGTTTGACAAATCGAAAGCGGTCACGTTCGGTGAAAGGCCCGTAATTTTGACACGCCATCTGTTTGTAGTTGCATGTGACATCATATTTTTCTAGTGTAACAAAAGTCGACAAATGATTCCAGTTTATAAAGAGTGTGTTTCTCCGGAAAAAATCTTCATTGACTCTCTAAAGGCCTATTAAGTATGTATGAACTACTCAATAGACACAGAAGAAGAAAGAATGAAAAACAGAAAAATTACAGCAGCAAAAACAACAAATGAAAAGGTGGAAGGGAGTCTGTCTGTGTTTGCTTTACGTCACTTGAAATGTGTTGATGTTGATTCAACACGTTGTGCTGCACAAATATTCTTCTTTTTCTTTACTGATATTTATTGCCGAGATGGTGGTCATCATTTCTGAATAAATTTATACTTTTGACTGATTTTGGCAGTAGACTTTATTTATTGGATGTAGGTGCCGAATGTTCCATGCAGCAGCTTGTACTATCTATGGCCTTTGATCAAGGAGGCATGTATAGTTGTACGTGTTATGAAGATACGTTGCTCGTAAACGGTGACGATACTGCTGATGTATATAAATCGTTGAAGTATATAAAATGACTCATTGGAAATTAATTAAAACATACAAACCGCCTGTATCCTGTAAAAAAAACCAAGCAATTTGACAAATTAGATTTAACAGCAGTGGAACGCATCTCGGTGTGCTTCTGAATAGCGTTCCCTTCATCAAAATAACTGGTTTGAATTACGTAATTCTTCTGATATGACAGTATTACAAACTGTTAAGTTTGGTGATGAGCCTCAGAGCGGTCTTATTTCACTACCTAATAAACAGTTTTTGGTCAATTCATTGAATTTCAGCATGCTGTATCTAATCGACTCAGACGGTCAAATACAACAAAACATTCGATACTATTCAAATGTAATAAGAATAAAATCCACAGCATTTATCAGTGTTAAAAACCGTCTTATTATACAAACAGAGAAGCCAGACGAACTTCGTTTCTACGATTTATAATTACAACCTACTCATTTTTAAGATCGTTCTGAACTATCAGCATTCGTTTCTTTGTTCCTGGATACATTTTACGGATTGGTAAGCGGCTTGTCGAACGATCCCTGTTTCAGGACCCCGAGTGTATCTCGATATGCCTAGAACAGCAGCGTGATCCAGAACATTGATAGATTAAATGATATTTGGAGTTAACGTCATTTGTAGACGCTTCTAAATGGGAACGGATGGAGAAATTTCACTAGAGATAGGAACATATAAGCAATCCTATGAAATTCCTATTCAAGAATTATCTTTTCCTACTAAAATCCTAAACAATTCATGCTGCATTATGATTCAGTCATCGCATTCTGTTAGGATCCTAACAGAATCCTAGCAAATCCTACGCACTTTCCGGTATATCTGATTTCTGTAGGACTCTGTGAGATGTTCCTAGGATCCTACCAAAAGATCAGCTAAATCCTGGCCGGATTTTGAGAAATCCGGCCAGGATTTTGTCAAGAAATGTGTAGGTTTCTTACTGGGGGACAACCTCCCCCGTTTCCAGCAATGTGCTCAATCAAGAAACGGAAAAAATAATTGAAGTTTGGTTTGGCAGTTAGACACAGAAGAGCAATAGTTCTGATCAAAACAAAGCAGACTCGACCAAAAAGTTTTTATTCTGATGAAGTTATGGGGCTTTTACTGGAAGCACTAGGGTGAACACGGAAAATAACATGTTCATACAAGGTGTAGTTGGAGAGGGACCGGTGGTAGGTGGCGTTCAGAAAAGATGAGAGTGCCGCGACTATCGGATGGTTGTTCACCAGTTCTTCCAGACGATTTGATCGATCAAAGTTTTTCGAGATACTTCTCCTAGCACTTCTTTCACATTTTAGGTGTGTATTACATAATGATTCTCCATTTACCTGTGTATCTTTCCGATCTTTGGAGCGCACCTTTTCGCACACTGAATTTAGCTGTATGTGTCGAAGGCTTGGTCTTGAGGACATTCTGCTCTATAAGTGATGAATAACTCGTCGAATCCAAGTAAGCTGAGTCTTCTATGAGTGAAGAAGAGCACAACAGAAACTTCGGTGAAGTATTCTAAAGAAAGGGTGTTTCTGCTAAAGCAATGTGCTTGACTATGCCATTAAAAAAAGAACTAGCTATGTTTTAGTATAGAACAAAAACAGACTTCCGTCACAGATGGGTCAGGCTGAGTTACGAGTGATCAGCTTTCTTTTACGAGACTGCAACACTTAACTGAGACTGCTGTCTGGATGACTGCGACCTGGCTGACGAGGGAACCTCCTGAGATGCTAAAAACCTTTTTGAATGGAACTATTTTTTAAAATGTACGCCCTCATGAGCTATGAAGAACTCCAACCTGGTTCGAGCGCAATCAGCTTTGTTGCTGAGATATTGAATTTTTATTCGAATTCTTCCCATGGGACCTAGCATTCAAGCAAAGTCGGAGTTTTCAATTTCATGTTGAAACTTATCACATATTGTAGCCCAAATCATACCGTCAATATCTCAGCAACAAAGCTTTCTGTGGTGCTCTTCTTCACTCATAGAAGACTCAGCTTACTTGGATTCGACGAGTTATTCATCACTTATAGTGGAGAATGCCCTCAAAACCCAGCCTTTGACACATACAGCTAAATTCAGTGTGCGAAAAGGTGTGCTCCAAAGATCGGACAGATACACAGGAGACGAGAAACATACATCGCTGTGCGTCAACTAAACACTGTTCAACATTTTGAATGATACTCAAACTAGAAAATGCTATCCGAGACTGAGAGTGAGGCTGATTGACAAATAATGATAAATAAAGGCAAAAGTTGAATTTCCTCAAATACACCGGATTCTACATACAACGTTTTCTCTTTTCCGATTTTCATTTTCTTTTCCTTTAATATATCGTGAAAACCCACAGTGGAGAAACTGAGTTCTCCACTGCAAATATTGAATAGTGCTGAGTTGACTCACTGCAATGTATGTTTCTCGTCTCCTTTTTTGAGATTTTTAGCCTATTGTCTGGGGTTCAATAGTTAATTTTTCTAGGTCAAAAGGTACAGAATTTTAGGCTCTATTAATCTTACTCATTCACAATTTCAGACAATATTTTCGCCACATTATTTGAATTCTTAATTAGTTCTCAGCTGGTTTTTCAATTTTCTTAGATGAAATTAATTTTTTAATTAATGGTTTTAACTGAGAAACTTTGTTAAGAAGCATCCAGTACCTGAACGTGATCGTTTAGCCACTGTTTGAGGTACGCAGCATTTCAGGTCCTATCTTGAAGGACGACCGTTCGAAGTTTGGACAGATCATCGATCTTTACAATGGCTGAGAAGCACAAGAGATCCTACAAGCTGTCAAGCACGATTGACTATGAAGCTCGATGCCTACGACATGGTTATTAAGCACCATCCTATTAAAGCCAATTCTAATACCGATACTCTTTCAGAAGTTGTCATTAATCTTTGGGATCATTGTAATATTCTAGATAATATAAAGTTAGCTCAGCGGCAGGATAAAAATTACGGTCCTCTTATTTCATTTATTCAGGATGATATGATGATTTTGCACACATAATTGTAAACATCAAAACTTCCAACCTCGACATAACGTGTCGAAGAAGGAGAAGAAAATGAAAAGAGTTTCGATAAGATACTTGGAAAAAACTTGGAAAAAGTTGGTGTCTTCTCTCTCTCCATCCGAATATTCGTCACTCTGCGAGTGAGGATCGAGACGAAAACAAGAAGGAATTTCTGAAGCTCACAAATTCGAACAAATATGTCAATCAATACTTCCAATACACTCCTTTTTTTCTTTGTAAATAACTTTATCGTCATTTCTTGCTCTCTGACTCTCCTGTGCGTCCTTATAATATTATTAGAAAATAGTTGCCTTAAAATAACGTAACTTTAAAAAGGACTAAATTCTGTCATTTCAGTACGCATAGACCATAAGTTAAAATTCGAATTTTCTGCGTAAAATTTTCTTCTTCGAATGAACATGAATGATAACCGAACAGATCATGCCCATTAGACACAGGGAGATGACGGGGCAAGAAGACGGGGGGAGATGACGGGGCGATGAAGCCCGCGGGGACATTTTTGTTTCTTAGCAATCGAATAGTCCAAGATTCCTTATCATTTTGAGCAAAAATAGCCAACATCGCCTTTAGTGTTCTATTAACATGCTCAGATAGGTTGGATTGAGGGTGATAAAGAACGGTGGTTCGATGTCGAATGCACATGATTTTTAAAGTTTCTCGAAAAATCTGTGCAACAAATTGCGCTCCGTTATCAGAAACTATTTTTACGGGGACACCAGGCATATGACTTCATCATGCAAAACTTGTGCGATTTGTTTCGATTTTATACCCCCTAAAGGAAAAAGCTATACCCATTTTGTGAGATAGTCGATAAGAACTAAAATATAGACACCTTCTCGGGGAGTTTTTGGGAGAGGATCGGTCAAATCGACTTCAGTAGTATTCCACGGAGGCTGGTCTACGTGAGGTTGCATTAAGCCAGCCTTCTTTTCATTTGCAACCTTAAAACGTTGACACAGATCGCAAGATCTTACATACGGCGTTGCGTCGCGCCTCATACCTACCCAAAAGAAGCGCATCGATATTTGATGGAGGGCTTTTGGGCGTCCGAGATGACCTGAAACCGGTTGATCATGGGCTAATTTAAGAATCTCAGGACGTTTTGGCTTAGGAACAACCAGAAGATGCGGGCTAAGATTGTTCTTACGAGGAGAATCTGCTTCAAATTTTCAGCCCCTGTATAATTTCCCATCAATAACTCTATGGGTTTGGGCAAAAATTTCGAGTTTTCAATGTAAAACTTCATCATCAGGATGAATATCATCCAGAATAAATGGAATAAGAGCACCGTAATTTTTATCCTGCCGTTGAACCAACTTTATATTATCTAAAATATTACAATAATCCCAAAGATTAATGACAACTTCTTGATTTTTCTAGAGAACCGATAAAAATGCCATTTGTTTGTGGCACCGCTACGACCTCAGATTCTAAAGGGTATCTAGAAAGAGTATCGGTATTAGAATTGGCTTTAATAGGATGGTGCTTAATGAGTTGATCAACAAACGATGATAGAATAACTGCTGTATTGTATAGTTCAACTGCAATATATGCTTTAGTACAAACGAAAGAGAAATACAAGTGTATTATCAGAAAATCGTGAGCAGTGGTCTTCTATTATGAGAGATTATTAGTTAAATATATACTGTCGCTTTTCTTCTTGCTTCCTTTTATTTTCTAGAATAGGTAAAGTAAAGATATTTTGAAAGGCACAGTTCATAGTAAAATATTGGTCGGAAACGCACAGACAGAAAACGCCCTCTTTTCTACGCACATACGAAAGAAATCATAAATCGTACGAACTACTCCATGTTAATGAATTGTGCGAGAGAGGATTTTGTAGTTGAAAGTCACACACTATCAGTATTTGATTCCAGACAAGATCGAGTACATTTGGTCACTAAAATACCGTCAATTTTACTCCAATACCAACGTAGTCGACGTCCTTAAAACGAGACCAACATGATGAGTAAACGCTACTTTTCTCAGCTTTTTCAGACTCAAAACGATTAACTAAATTCACGAATAGATAGCCCTTGAGATTCTCTACAATCTGCGCTAGTTAGAATATCTTGACTGGTTGATACAGCCATTAACGACATGCAAAAGAAGCGTTGGAGTGCCAAAAATGTTTGTAGAACACTCCTACAGTCATTTTTTCTGTCGTAATAAAAGTTTACATCTTCTTCAAAAAGATACCATTAGATAGCCCGTGAAATTTTCTGCAAATAACCTGGTCACAATACCTAGACAGGCGGAACCGGTCATTAGAAATGTCCAAAAGAAGCGTTCGGGTCTTATATTTCTACTGCAATGTTTCATAATCATAAGAAACTTCTTCGTTTTGTACCCATTCGTAAATCAACTGCAATTGGTGAAAAAGCATTATAGACCGTCGCGAGATATCTTACTTTTCTCAAAATTCTTTTCTCTATAAGACTATATGGTTTTCAAAACTTCCTGACGAAAAGCCAAAGACTTGGTTTTCTAGCCTTCAGGTTTTTCAGAAACTCTGTTATCAAGCTTTTTTTTACATATCTTTAATGACTGGTCCCGCCTGTCTATATATTGTGACCAGCTCATTTTGTAGAATATTTGACGGATTATCTAATACCTGCCTGCAGAACACTCCTTTAGTCATTTTTCCTGTCTTAATGAAAGCTTACATCGTTTTCAAAAGAATACCATTAAATAGTCCGTTTTGAGTCTGAAAAAGCTGAGAAAAGTAGCGTTTACTCATCGTGTGGGTCTTGTTTTGAGGGCCTCGACTGCGGTGGTATTGGAGTAAAATTGACGAGATTTTAGTGACCAAATGTACTCGATTTCGTCTGGAATAGAATACTGATAGTGTGTTTCTCTATACAAAACAGTCAGTAAAAACGAAAATATGCCGTTTGGCACTTAATTATGACATAAATATGGGTAATCAAGAGTACCATAACTGTAGATGATAACTGGTCGTGACTAATCACTAATGCGTTTAGAAAATTTCTCTTTTTTATGCTTTAGTTTTTTGTGTTGTGCAGATAGACAGAGCAAACATTTCTCTACAAAATAAGACATTTCACAATTAAGGGCGATTTTTTACAACTCTGTCATAATAATTTTCATAAATGCTCACCCCAAAAAGGAAACGTCAGAAATAACTGGTCCATCACTGGTGCATAACAAGTCTGTTTCTCTTCATAGAGGGATTGAAGGCAGTAGCAAGGTTGTGACAAATATTTTATTAATTTTCTTTCGTTTTATTCCGTTACTTTTCTATGTTCTCTTTCTTTTTCTTTCATTTCAATTATTTCGATGAGATTACATGTTCTCCATCAGTACGACACGTTTTTTTGCGATGCTGGTAAAATATTTTGCATTACTCGCGAAAAGGTATCAGAACAGGTCTTAAGAGAGTTTTTTTTCAATATTTTAATCTCTGACTGGCGGTTGTAGGACGTATAACAGCAGTATTTCTATCAAAAATTCTACAGTTTAGTATTTTTCGTGTCATCCAAGTAGTTATATCATTAAGCGATGACTCACCAGGTACGCATACGAACACTAGATGAAATTCTACGAGAAATTGAAATCGTATCAAAAGCAAACGATGAAATAATCCAGCGCGTTAACAGCACAAATATTGTCAGCACATTCAAATACAATGTCACTCACGCAACGATAAATAACTGCATTAAGTTCGATGTCACCGAGCACAAAGTGGAGCAGAACGCGATCACATTGGTGAACTCCTGGCCTTTGTCGCTTCAAATGACAGTTATTCCGGACGTCTTCAATGATAAATTAAACTATTCGTGTAAAACGTTCGCTGACATGGTTCGATTGAATGAGGAAATGCATGCTGTCGTTCAAAAATACGAATTGTTCGGCGACAGTGATAAAGCTCGAAAAGAGACATGGAAATTTCTTGATAACTTTAAGATGATCGAAGCAAATTTAAAACAGATTAATGAGAGTCTTCTGGGTGAGAAAAGTAAATTAGAAGATTTAAAGAAAAAGTTAAATGATATCAATGGACAATTTGAAAATTTGGTTAACGAAAACAAAAGTGTATCGTTTCTAGAAGATAATGTTCCAAAAGGTCTAGTAACATGCTATTGGTGCGGTATGAAACCAACAACGATGAACTATTACAAAAATAACCAACCAACACGATCAGATCAGTTTGGGGCTAATGGATATTCAGCTCTATGCTCAAGATGCTCTTCAGCTGCGAAAGACCAGAATTGGGTTTTTATTGGAACGTACTGAACTCGTTCAGTTTTCGTCAGTACGCAGTTGTGGAGCGACTTTTGCTTTTCATCATCCGGTTATTCACTAAGAAGAAGGTGTGCTGGAAAACCTTAAATGCTTCGAGAACACCCATAGGGTATGCGAACTTTCGAAAACCCTTGGTATAAAAAAGACGTTCGCATACCCAAAACAGTATCCGCGAATATCGAATAGGGTATTATCGAAAAGGTTTTGCATAAATGTTTTCTAAAACCTGAAGGGTGTCGGAAAATTATAGAAAATATCTTCTCGGTTATATGAATAATTTCTATAAACCCTTGGGTTTTGGATTGCATTAAACCTTTTTCGGAAAACCCTTTTCCGGTTTTTAATTCGAACGCAGAATGATAGTAAGAGAATTATTTAAAAATCAGGTTCCCCTTTTGCAGTACGTCTCACACTCTCTTCTGTATAACTGATCTAACAAACTAATTGTAATCCCTCATTATATTGCGCTTTATTTTGCTCGACTTCCCCTTCGACAATATAATGCAATTTCCTGGAACCCAGCAACTGATATATGTGCCCTCACATCTGTTTGAGTCCAACTCTATCACAAAAAACGGTAGTAACAGCCTGTGCATTATCAGGGACTAAACAACTTGGCCGGGTACTTTTCTCTACAAAGCAACGGAGATGAACTATGTCTTTCAAAATATCTTTACTTTACCTATTCTAGAAAATAAAAGAAAGCAAGAAGAAAAGCGACAGTATGTATTTAACTAGTAATCTCTCATAATAGAAGACCACTGCTCACGATTTTCTGATAATACACTTGTACTTCTCTTTCAATTTGTACTAAAGTATATATTGCAGTTGAACTATACAATACAGCAGTTATTCTATCATCGTTTGCTGATCAACTCTACTAAGTAGGCCTCGCTGGTAATCTGTGAGTTGAATATTGTTTCCACTTCTCGAAGTTTCACATCCCATAACCTGAAATTCATGAGGCCAGTGTAAATCTTGCTCTCCACTATGAAAAAAGAGTATTCTGGTAAATCTAAAAAGGATTTTCGAAAACGAGTGACTATAGTCATCTCTTGCATTGATTGAACTAGATGAGGATTTCATGGATCCGGGGCACTTGGCCGACACCATTTCGCCGACAAATTGTTTGACCGACCTGTACACTTCGCCGACAACTCATTTGGCCGGCACATATTTGAAGTCAAAAAAATTGAAATTACTTGAAAATATTTCGTCAAAATTTTTTTTAAATTCAGCTACGCAATACTGTGATTCACTGTTTGTTAGCGGAGTTGTGTTATCGTACGTGTCATCTAGAATGGGATTTTTTCCACTCATCCGCCTATAAATAGTGAACATTTTTCAAAATAAAATCAGACGACGATTTTTTATCAATTAAAACAAATTTTCCATTAACAAACTATTTCTCCTTTTTCATCAGAAAAAAAGAATCATTTTTTTTACATTCTGTGCATACGAGCGNACAAATCTTCCATTAACAAACTATTTCCCGTGAGATAAGTTACAATTCAATCATGCCTTCAAGACAAAACAGTGACAGCGCTTCGAGTAATCATGCTGAAGTGATTAAATCTACAAAAGGCAAGTCCAAAAAAAAAACATTGAAGGATTTTTGTATAACAAAGACAAAAATTGCGATGATATATATTATTGCATTTGCAAAACACAAAAGGAAACGAAATGTACTGCAAAGGCCACTACAGTTTGTATTGGGGCCAGCATAAGATTCACACATTTGATGCTAAGCATCACAATCATGCCCCAGAAGCAAGCAAACCTGAAGCTTTGAAAGCTTGCATCCAAATGAAGGAGCTGGTTCAAATTAGCAACGATCAACCTGCACAAATCATTAGTAATGTTATCGCTACAACATCGCGTGAAATACACCCGTGTTTACCACGAAAAGATTTTTTAAGACAACAAATCAAAAGAGCAAAACGTGTTTTCGGCGAAGAAGTTGAACCAACAACTTTGGACGATTTTACATTACCAGATGCATACTGTATTACACTCAGTGGAATGTGTTTTGCAAAAGACATCAGCGATGGAACTGAAAGAATTTTGCTTTTCACAACAAGTGAAAATCTTAAATGGCTCTAAGAAGCGAAATTTTGGATTATGGATGGAACATTTAAAACTGTGCCAACTGTGTTCCGGCAATTATACAGCATCCACGCTCCTGCTGGTGGAAATGTTAATTTCCGAATAATTTCCTTGGTTTACGCACTGATGAGTAAGAAAAGTGAAGAATTATACCAGAGATTATTTCAGGAAGTCAATGAATTGGCAGACGAAAATGAATTGGAATTAAAACCAGACTTCGTGTTAACTGATTTTGAAAAAGGTTCAATCAACGCAGTAAAATCAGAGTTTCCAAGTGTTCAAAGCATCAGGTTTGCTTG
>CAJNOQ010004297.1:0-17856 GCA_905250885.1 Didymodactylos carnosus | reverse complement strand
AAAAAACAATCATTTATACCTGCTGTAAGCAACTATCGTAGCAAGAATTAATTGTCCAACTATTAATAATCGATTACGAAAAGATCTGACTCTTGGAGAGCCCGGCATTTGAGATCTGAAATATTAACAAGGTTTATTCTAGACCATTTTAATACACTCATCATACACTCACTTCATAATGATAAATATTGCTAAATATGTCATAAAGTAAAAAATTGTTTGGGCATGATCAGACGGCATTCCGTGTACTTCGTAAAGCCCCATCCGATCTCGAGCTGCAAAATAAAATGAAATATAAAATTAGATCATCACCACGGTAAAATTAGTCAGCCACCAACTTCTATGTTACTAACTATCCTGTAACTATCCTTTCAAAATCTCATAGTTTTTCTCAAAATTCATCGAAGAGTTCATCATTATATATCATTTAAAAAACATTAAATTTATTAACAGTCACTTTCTCAAAACTTTGTGTCTCAAGAAAGTCATTAAAACTTTCTTTTTGCTAAAATCCAAAAGATAATAAGTTTTGGAAAAAAATCTCTCTGGTTTTTATTCTATTCAACACAATGACCATGCTCATAAGATCCAAAATAGAGTAGTCGACGAGAGTATATATGCAAAAGACATACTTCGCTCTGGCCGTGGTTGTTTGAAAATAATTTTCAAATAATGATTAATCACTTCACTAACGCAAAATCCACCAGAATACATGATCTGATAAGAAAAATAAGTTTAGTTTAAAACTGTGAAATAATGTAAAACGTTTCGATACCGTTTGAAGATCTCGTCTAAACAAGATTAATGTTGCCAATGAAACAATATAAATAAAAGGAATCATAGAAAACCACGCCAAAATAAAGCCCACTCGATCTCCTAGAAAATATGAAAAAATATTCTGTTACGATTACAAATCATAGGTTTTCCACTATACCTTCACGATACTCGATGAATGTGAGTGATAATGGACGATAAATTGGATCTGATAAAACACCCATTGGAGGAAATTTCACAAGATGCTAAATGAAATGATAAAATATCGTTCAATTAATAGTTATAAACGATGAAAAAAAAACAACACCGAAAGCTTTGCTAACTTGACAATTAAGATCGAGTAATTAAGAAGTTTGTAAGTTTTTATCGGTGACCCGCACTTTCGTCAACAGGAATAAAATAAAAAAATTAATTTTTATTCTTCAAGTTTCTTTTTTGAGCACTCAAAAACTATTAGACGCATTTATGTTTTCAAGGATGTTTATCTTTATCTTACTTTGCAGAAAAAAGACTGTTTAGCTGTTTTCCTTATACTATTTACAAAAAGTAGCAATAGTACCCTATCTACCTGAATATGAAATTTGGTTGTAGCCGTTACATTATCGGATAAAATTGGCGGCATTTAGTTCTGAACACTATTTTTTAATAACAATTTCTAGTATAATTGTACACATGCACAATTCTCACCTCAAATATGGGCAAATATGATCTCTATACCTTCTAGTTTACTCTACTAAACAACATAACGGAATATCAACCTAAAAACTCTAAGAAAATACAATATACATCGCTTCGAATTGAAATGTCATTTATTTTCATTTATTTAGCGTTCGCGTCTTTTAGCCATAAACAACAGCCGATAATATAATAGTGGCTAAAAGAAGGACCGGTAAAAAAATTGCCGAAAATAAGAAAAAAGTGTAGAGGAACAATATGGCTCACAGAAAATACAGAGAAATTAAAAAAGTAGAAAGTGTTTTTACGTGGGATTGAACGAAATTAAAAGATAAACAGATTTTTCTCACATCCTCAGTCATTAATAGCAATAGTACTCTAAATCGATAAATTTGTTTCGAAAAAGTGTTTGATTCAGATTTTTAAGCGGCAATCCATAGAGGTTGGTCCGTGGGGATATATTGGTTAGACGTTATATACAACTAAACAAAACCCACGGAAAATTTTTTCGAAAAAAACGCGGGTTTGTTTGTCTCACTATGGTTTTATTCCGAAAAACGCGGTCAACCACTATAACGATAAACTGCAGTCTGTGAATACCGCCCAGCGCAGCGGTTCCTTAAACCACGATGTTTACGATTTAAACTTCGGTTTATCTTCACCGCGCTTTTTAATGATTTCGAGACTGCGGCTTCCATCAATAAAATTGCGGTTCGTTGATGCCGCGTTCTCCACCTGACAGGACAGTGCAGTTTGTATCAGCAAACCGAGATACCGGAAACCGCCTTTTTATCTGTTTTTTGAAAATGCGTTTTATGTACTTTTTGTAGCTGCGACGGTCGAACAGTTGCGAGACAAAGACAATGAGTGATTCGTTTTCTTTATATTTTATTAATCTGACCGGTTTCGAATTCTTCAGAGGTTAACAAAAAGCTAAATAATCGTTTGAAATATATTTTTTAACTATAGCCGTAATGGCTAAACACTTGAACATTCGAGAATTAGCAAAATGGATGTCATCCATTACTAGCAGTACGATTCACTTGTCCAAGTGAAATTCCACGGTCCAAACTGAAATAACTGTAAATAGTCCTTTTTCTTTTCTTTCTGTCTTTTCTTGCTAATAGTGGTACGGATTAAGAAGATGACGAATAGTTATCCTATCCAGTTTTACCATCTTGTTTCCGTATCAGTATGAGCAAGAAAGACAGAAAGAAAAGAAAAATTTACAGTTATTTCAGTTTATTGTCATTTTGTCCTTTAAAAATCTGCACCGAAGAAGGCAGGCTAATGTCTGCCGAAACGTCTGAATAAAGAGTTACTCATTATTAAAGTAGAAAGAGTACTTAAAATCTTTCTCAAAGAACAGCTCATATGCTGCTTATATTCGTGCCATTCAGACGTGGCAGATTGGTTACTGTTTTACTTGCAGATGTGTTACTTTTTAATGTACTGAAGAAGAAATCGAAACCGGTCTATATTGAATAAAAATAATAGTACCAAATCTATTAATTAAAAAGCCTCAGCAGACAGCAAGGATCGTGGAATTTCACTTGGACAAGTGAATCGTACTGCTAGAAATGGATGACATCCATTTTGCTAATTCTCGTATGTTCAAGTGTTTAGTCATTACGGCTATAGTTAAAAAATATATTTCGTTAATTTTTTATGCGGGTATTTTTCGTTGTAAAATTTTAATCTCTCCTCAAGTTTTGTTGGCCTCAACATTGTAGTAATAAACATGTCGTCTCTACATCGCAGATATAGCTGGTTTTCAGCTGCCTGCTGCGCTAAGAAGTCTTTCTCAGGTCTCAGATATGGGGTATGTTATTCAAATATCGGTCTCAAGCTTTCGCCTAAGAAGTGTGATATACGATCTTATGAGATCTTACAGCTTCATATGTTATGATCTTATAAGATCTTGTAAGGTCATTTTTCTTATAAAATCTTATAAGATTCTTTTACAAAGATATCATACAAAATCTTACAAGATCTTATAAGAAGTCAAAAGGTCTTACAAGATCCTTTGAAATCTTATGGTTTCTTGGGGAATAAGATCTTATAAGACCAGATAAGACCATATGAAATCTTGATGTACGATTGCTCGCCCTGGGCTTGACTTTAGGAACTTATATCTGCGATCAAGTATAAGTAATATAAAAAAGTACTAAACGTATGCTGATTGTGTTCGCTAAATTTTCTATACATTAGTATGAAATTATCATTTATTTTAGGCACGGTCGGCTTCTTACCTTCGTCGTATGAATAACATATACTGCGTATATTTGATGATCATGTTTATTGGGATTGTATACACTATCTTTATCTCGCTTGATACATTTTATAGCTGGTCGATTGTCTATGAGGATGAAATGCAAACATCAAACCAATTTAATGACAATAAAGTCTTTGACGTTTTTCAAAAGCTACACTAAGATAAAGAAATATGCTTCCACTGTGTTAATAGATAATCTAGCTATGATGATATAACTAAGATGCTTAATAATCAACAACATTTTGTTAAACGAGAGAAAGCATTAAGAGATTTACGAGTATTGTTGAACTTGTTATCCATTTTCAGTGCGGTGGTGTTCTTTATCATATTCGGCGATCCGATATTGATCACTTATATCTGACTTATCAGTTCAAGTCTCATATTTGTCTCCCTCTTTATTAATAATTCAAGACATATGGTGTATCTCGAATGTTCTGTTGTTATTACGTCGACAATGATGTTCTATAAATCGTACACTGCAAAAAAAAGTGCCCTTTGATGAGGTTTAGGGTACATGAGAGTGCCCTGTTTTTTGTTTTCACCCTGACTGTGGCGCACTTAGAGCACTTTCAAGTGCCCTAAACCTCACCAAAGGGCACTTTTTTTTCCGCAGTGTATTATTGCTTACGATAGTTATAGCTATGCTCGAAATACATACGAAAGCATTACAAAAAAAAGGATGTTGAACTTCAAATGATAACAACTGTCGTAAAACCATCTTAATGTAAGTTTTCCAATAACGTCTATATTCCACTATTCTTTCGTGCTTAGTTTTTATTATGACATGTCAGATACGAAAAGATAAAATAAAGAAAGATTTTTATTGATTTTATACTTTTTCTGCAAGTATTTCGATTTCTTACCATTGGATTTACATTTCGAGGATTTTGATAATGCCAGTAGTAGATAGGAGAGAACCAAAATTTTTTTGCTTCTGTTCTGGTAAAAGTTTGTGCGGTCTCGGTAAATATATTCCCGATTATGATCTAACAAAGACTTTCGTCATCTTCCCGTTGCACTTTATTTACTGTAGTTCAAGTCCATTTTTAGCAGAATACCTTAAGTAAGGATTTTTTTAAATTATCTATTTCTTGATTTTTAGATCTGATATCGATTAATCCAATCAGAATTTCCAACAGGACACTTTTTTGGCCTGATCGATCAAAATAGATCAATGCACAAAATATGACTAGGTGTTATTCACGCCTAGTTGGCAGTTCTAAATCTAATACAAGTAGTTTTTTTGTTAAAATTAAACGTTTGTGTATTTTAGATCATATTAGCGATTAAATTCAATAAGTTATTTTTTTTCCTTTGTTCGCGTATGTTTTAAACTGTAACAATGACATATCCGCTCATGATGGAGAAAAGCGCAATTTAGATAGGCATATTAATATCATCATAATTCTGAGAAAATAGGTCTTTTGATTGTTGACATTTTGGTTTTCTGATTTCCAAGATTCTCCTTCTGATTTTCAAAAGTTTGAATTGGTAATCTTGGTTTTGTACACAGAAAATAAAATTAATTTGATGAATAGAAAATTCACTTTTGCGTATGCTCATGCACATTTCTCAGAAAATTCCCAGCGTTTATTTCAAGAAAAGTTATGTATAATTTATTTTGCGTCTTGCAGAATTTGATTATATGCTTGTTCATACTTGATCACATCATGTTTATACTTGGACTTTTGTTCGAGAACATCATACAATCAAGTTTCGTCTCGAAGAAAATGATTGTAGTGAAAATTCGACTTTTTTTTAGCTCTTTTCGTTCCCAGGTTATTTGAAAAACATCTGATGCTCCTGGCTTAAACTAAGCTAAATCCTAATCTGTTTCATTAGACAACTTAAACATGACTTAAAACGTCTTACATTAAGCAAGAACTAAATTACATGTCCAGCTTAAATCTAGCGTGAGGAAGAGGAAAAAATAGGAAAAAGTTAAGGTATGTGGAGAAGCATCTTAACGTTAAAGTCATTATAGAAAACACCTTTTTTCCACGAAGAGCCAATTGGTTTGTTCTTTTTCACATTTCTCGCTGTTTTCTATCGATAAAAGGTCAGAGTCATTCACGTTATTTGTGGACTCTTATCAACTGGTGAAACGTCTATCTAAGTTAAACACCGTTTTCAAATTTTGAACATTTTGTCTTAACGTTTTTTGATGGATAATTTGACGGATAGAAAATTCACTTTTGGGATATTACAAATTACTCAAGCACATCTCAAAATCTGAAACAGCCGAAGGGAAGTATTTTAGTAATAAATCTTTAACATTAGAAAGTCCGTCAACAGATAAAAACAAATTAGAATGTTACAAAACTGACTTGGCTAATGAACGATATTATTTATCCTATGCAAGAATACTAGATAATTTGGATAACCCTGTATTGGGGCGAATGTGCGAAGATATTTACTTCACACCAGTACGAACCTACGTCAAAGCTTATAAATCGAATCATGGTTTCGAATATTTACCATCAAACATAAGAAAATAAACATCAGCCTTTTTTAAAGCAAAGAGATGATCACTTATGGCAGGGAATTTGTTAGATAAGCACAGATGGAGTGTGTAATATTACGTCATATGGAGCCTGGTTTTAAATAACTGCGAAATAGTTGCCTGATTGTGTCAGTAGAACTGACAACTGAAGAACTGATAGTAGACACAGCTGATGAAAGATGATTATATTAAGAGCGATCGGATCCTCGGACTGCAACGAAAAAAATCGTAACACATGTTTATTTGGTGAAAAACCAATGTCAAAAATTGATGCCAGCTATGTGCCAAAAAATTTAGCTTTTTAATAAATAGCATATAGTTTAATCAAAATAGACTAGTACTGTCACGAAAAATGTTGAAAGTCTCAAGGATGTCAATTTCTTCCAGAGACGATGGGAAATATTGATAGTGATAAAAATGTATCCACTGGTCCAAGATCAAAATGCACGTTTAAACATGTGATGGTGCAAGAAAATTTCTTATCAATTATCAGGTCAAGTATGATTAATTATTATATACACTATAATTTATAATACGATAGGATAATCACACTTTGTTTAGCCATCATTCAATAATTTTGCAGAAACATGACTAACAAGAATGCACAAAGGGAGAAATCCAAAAACTAGTAAACAGTGTCATAGATTTTAAAATATAAGGGTCTTTTGAATGTTTCACAGACGAAAGAGAAGTTTTTTTTCGATTATGTTGATACCAAATCAGATTAGTAATATTGTTATACCCACCTTCTATGAGAACGCTTTATTCATACGATGTTTTCTGTTCAATTTTAGAGGCTCGTGATCCATTCTCTCATGATTCGACGCATGATAAGAAAAATCGTTTGCAAAAAAGATGCGAAACATTCTAATATTAAACATAAACAAGATGATATACCATAAGATAATGTTGGCATAGTAAAGAGTATAGTTTCTTACTTTCTTTTTCTACATCTTACATTCTCAAAATTTTTTCATTATATGTTTATTCAGAAAATTTTTTCACAAAAATTGACATGATTTATTATTCTTTATAACAGATCTTATGTGTAAACAAAAATGATTATAAAGAAAATTTTATCCATATTTTTGTATATAATATTATTTGTTTATATGTGATGTAGATCAACATTAACATCACTGATATTTTAGCCAATCGAATGAACTGCATTCAATATTTGTTCCATTGTCATTTGATTTCCGAAAACAGCAAACAATGACTCCCAAGCGGGCAAAATATCGCTGACTTCATTAAACGAAAAACACTGACCTTGAATATTAATGTAACCTTTACAACACACAACATGGGTATCTGGGCAAGGTTGTTCTTGATAGCTGAATAAAACATAAAAAATTTTCTACAAATATATACATTTCTACTGTACACTTACTGTAACAGATGACCATCAGAGGAAAAAATGGGTTTCGATGGTGGAATAACTGCACAACACCAATGACTGAAGAATAAAAAAACAAATAAATTATATTAACTAATAACAAAATAATAGATAAACGTTTATTATTTTGTTCTTACGTCATCGAATTTCTCAGGTCTTGTTTCCACAAGGATAGAATTTGTTTTGCATTTTCATCTAAATCAGCGGGATCTTTAGTTTCATAAAACTTCGATCTAGCTGTGACTATCGATACAAAAGTCAGATACAACAGGATATTCATAGTGACTGTCCTTGTTTTTGAATTTTCAGTAATGGTGGCGTTTACAATTCGAGTTTACAGCATCTGTTTTGCTTTTTTTTTCTGTGAGAATCAGTACACATGTTTATAATAACTTGAAACTATACACTGTAATAAAAATTTTAAAACCAATGCGGCTATCATGTTAAGAATTTTAATAAAAAGTTTTAATCAAATACTAAAAATAATAAAAATTAAACAATTAAAACTAAAACATTAAAATTATAATTCGATATTTCGACCTATTAATACGGTCATTTTCAAGTTTCTCATCGTATAGGATGTTACATAAAGTTGAAAACAAAAATAACTGATTGATTGTATACACTGTAATCCTGAATTATTTTCAGTTTTATAGAAAATCGACTATAAAATCCTCACCGATTTTCCAAGGGGGAAAGAGTAAAGAGATGAACCTGCTGACGAGTTTGAACTCGTAGGAAAATGATTTAGGACACAGCTTTAGGCAGCGATATTTAATGGAAGCTCATTCCTCTTAAATTGACTTCGTTGAATTGAATTGAAAATCGTTTGTTTCGGGCCTGAATCAGGGATGCCAACTAAAAAAAAGTAAAGGGAGACAAATTTTGGAAAAGAGGGGACGTAAGGGAGACGGTTTTTTCGACAAAACACATTATTTCCCACCGGAGAAATTTTTAAATCGAAAATCGCTAAAAATCAGAAAAAGCATTGAAAGTTGGTGAAAATCGACGAAAATCGAAAAATCAGCTGTTTCTCCGTTGAAAATCTCACATAAGAAAAATTACTAAACGCTCAAGGTCTGTTGAACCAGAAGCGTAATACAAAAGTGAAAAGTCCATTGAAGATGGTCAAAGGAAAATATCCTTGAAAAGGGAGACAGTTTTTTGCGGGAGATAAATCGTTAAATGTGGGACTGTCTCGCTTATGGGGAGACATCTGGCAACCCTGGTCACTCATCTCCGTATTAAGCATCAAGCACAGACAGATGGCTAACTTGATTCAGAATTCTTTCATCCAATTTCTTGAGCTTAGTGATCACGTACCGGCTTTCTGGCAAGTTGGAGGAAACATTTTGCATGTCACAATGAAAAGGAGTATGTCGATCGGATGATCCGAAGAATGTCGACATAAGCAACTTGTCCAAGATGATTACACGATTTTTGTTGTCGAGGTTTGAACACGATACCATTGAAGTGCTTGATGAACAACGTAAGTGTCAAACTATGCTGCTCATGTGTTGAAGATTCGACTGTGATAGAGATTTTCATCCCAAGTAATATGAGCTCTTACACGTTGCCTTTAAAAATAAATTCATAAACAAAGTTTTGATGAATGATAGTATTCCAATCACTTTAGACCTAATAAAGGATGACATCAGATTATCTCAGAAAACTGCCACCTATCTCCAACACAATCTTATGGGAGAGTAGCAGTACGTATCGGTGTCCAAAAAAAAATTATTCGGCACCGGTGCACAACCAGTGCCGATAAAATATTTTTTTTGTAGGGTAAGTCATTCTATTGAATGCAGGAATATTTTTGGACGCCTGAGGATTTTCGAGGGTCTCGAGAAAACTTTTTAGATTTACGTGCTCCGGACACACTTTATGTTTTACAGTGTGCCACATGATTTTTGAACTCACTGTGTACGAAAACGAAAGGGAAATTGTCCATTCTCTTCAACACACGTAAATCAGTTTTTTTAAACATATTTTGAGTAATGGATACACACAGTACAATTTGTTTGTTTGGCATATTTCACTATTAGAAAAGAGAAACTTTGTTCCCATCTTTTAACTAGAATTTTTTCTGTCTATATTACTTTCAATCCTTCATTAATACCGAAAACATTTATTTTTACTACGTAATCATTGTTCTATTTGGTCTGATTATTCAATTAAAATATGACCAGGGTTTCCGATTGTTCTCAGGAATGGGAGGAGCTAAAAAATTTTCTTCGCAAAAAGTGGATGGCGGAAAAAAGTTTTCTAAATTTTTAGCAGAGAGTTGCTTGTGAAAAAACGTCAAAGATTTTGTCGGAAAGTCCAAAAAACTTTTTGGGAAGGGGCCAGCTCCCCTCCTATCAAGAAGCCTGAACTAGCACAATTTCTTATCTCGCTAAACCTAAACACCTCGACTTTACGTAGTATTTACTCTACATGTCCTTAATGAGATAAAACAGATGAGTATCAAAGATAAGAGAAACTCTGAATTGAAATATGAACAATTTACAATTTATCGTCTAAATTTTTGCATAAATTGTGTGAGATTAGTTCATGATGACAAGAGAGAGAGAGAGAACAACTGTTATCTCAGCAACAGACATAGAAACAACCAAGAAACATAGAACTTAAGTTAGAATATTTGTCATTATTTTGTAATTGTATTATGTGTCCAACGAAAGAATTGCATATTTTGAGAAATGTAAAATAGTATTTTCACTAAAATGATTTATCTACTGTTATTATTTGCCACTGCACACATTCTGTTTTATAGTACATCGGTTTTACATCTATCTCTTACATCATATCTGTATTTTTCTAATTTTCCACTTGATATATCTCCGTTGATTATTTGTTGTTTTGCATTATTTGCAGCGTGGCTTACATTGTCCGGTTTTCGTAATGAAAATTCACATACATTTGTTTTCTTTTGGCCATTGTTTTTTACATTTTTAATCCATTTTTTGTTTACAATTCATTTATATTATTCAATCATTCAAAATGACACCATTTTTGATCAACATCGGAAAGAGAATAGATGCCATCGAAAATATACTCATACGACAAATATGGAAATATCAATACAGAAAAAAACTGTTCTGTGTCAGTGTCAAAATCGAACAATGCATAAAAAAGTATTACAGAGCATATGTTCAAAGTTTCAATCCTATTCGATGATTTTTCAATCAGTCTTACCTTATACATTAGCAACAGCATTCATTACAAATTTTTACATCATTTTGGGAATGTTATATAGTATACTATGTAATATTAGTTTGAATGATATTCTATCAGACAATAGTTTAGATATGGGTGAAGATGAAAGTGAATAAAGATAATGACGTTGCTTTCTTTCAGAACATTTAAGAAATAGAAAAGAAAACAGTTGATTGTTTTGTAGTTTTCAACAGATCATTTTTAATATAACATCAGTTCTGTTCTTACAATAAAAACAATAGAAAGAACTAAAACTATCTAAATAAATGCTTTTAAGTATATCTCGAACTCATTTCTCAATGACTTTAATTCATCAACTGAATAAGAAAAATCTGTTCGTTCCGAAGATAACCATGACAGTAATTCGGAGCATTCTCTCTTCGAATTTAATTCTGAATGATAAATATAAGCTTGTTGTATACATAATAATATATCTGACATTTTGTAATGAAGAAGAAGATTTGTCTCTTCTGAAATATATGCAGAAAAAGAAAAGAAGGTGAAAAAGATAGAAGGTTGAATTATTTCACTCACTAAAACAATAGTCATATTGACAATTATCAACGTATTTCGTTATAACATCATCATCTAAACAAAAAATTGCAATTTATTTAAGCTCCGCCCAAACGATATCATTCATTCTGTAAATTGTCACGTTGCTTTTTCATGAATTTAATATTTTACCTTTCAATCGAATATTAGTTGTATGCTCATTTGAATCAGTGATCAGTTTCAATAAAAGACAAATCGATTCGATGTAAGAACCGATTAACCTCGAAAAAAATACTAATTGGCAACGATATTCTTGAAAATGTGTCTGAAATGTGAAAAGAAAGAGAGTAACAAAAGACTACTTTTATACATTCTTGAACATACACGAAAAACCCTTTTTTGTAAAGTTTCACTTTTATTATGGCTATCATTTAGAGTATAATCATTTAAATCGTCATCATCATCAGTATCTGAATGAATAGTATCAAAATCAGCCAAAGAAGTTTCTGGAATGAAATTCTAAATATAAATAAATAATACAGACTGCATTAACATCTAATTCAAAAATCTTTGCACAAAAAATCAAGCGATATTTATTTGAGTTTTCACAACACTAGAGACTTATATATTTTTTCGTCTGAAAGAACAAAATCTCAGCTAAAGAAAAACATATGAATTGAAATTTCTAAGAAGGAACCTATCAACAAAAATAATTCATAAAACTAACAACATCTAAACAAAAACTATTCTACAAATTCTTTAAACACCTCAACTATCTATCAATTTCTCCAGGATTCTTTTGACCTCTGAGAAAGATACAGTATTTTGTATAAATTTAAAGACATTTTTTGTTTTTTGCTCTTTTCATTGAACTAAATTATATTGTCTTCGTCTATGAATTTCGATGAGAAACAGGTTTTTGTAAACAATTGTTTGTCACATCAAAATAAATGCTGCTAATTTAAAATTAAAATAATTAAAATGCAGTATTTTAAGCGCTACATTTTCCCCTATTTGGTTTTTGAAACACGTTGTACTTTAAACGTGTTACAAAAAAATTAAGTTTTTTTCACTTAGCAAAACAGTTGTTGAGAGATATTCTTGGTTTTTTGAATTTTTTTGTCGAAAATATCCTTCTTAGAAATTTAAATTCATATGTTTTTCTGTAGCTGAGATTTTGCTCTTCCAGACGAAAAAAATGTATAAGTCTTTAGTGTTGTGAAAACTCAGATAAATATCGCTTGATTTTTTGTGCAAAGATTTTTGTATGGTATTTTATGTATGTGTAGGTGCTGATGAAACTTACAATAACAAGATAATTTCGATTTAAACATTGATTAATTCCCTGCTGAACAATATCATGTATAGTTTGACAAGGCTATACCAAGAATACAATGAATAAATATAGGAATCATTAAAGAATTTCCTCTACCACATACACGTGTTATCAAATATTGTCTACGAAATGTAACAATGAGAAATTCCATTTTTTTGAACATTTCTTGTTCTTCAACATAAAATTCACTTTCAGTTTTGATATCATTGCTATCATCATATCTTGGTATATTTTTTTTATTATATACACTTAAACAAATCGTTAAAGCTAAAAAAAACGTAAACAATGAATTTTATGACTTCGACCTTTTTCTTCTAGTTTACCTGCTAAAATTTCGAGGAAAAATTGCTGTCGCATTTGTTCAGTGTATACCAACATCTGCGAACTAAAACGTAAAAAAAGTTAATAATTAAACTAAAACCAAATGATACATGATACATACTCGTTGATATTGAAATTGGTTAGAAGTTGTGCAATATCTACAATTGTAATAGAATTCCAATCCATATCAACATCTGCTACGACAAATGGGCATGATTCTATTGTCTCACGGAGATCGTCAAACACTTTCTCACTCGTGACATTCTATAGAGAGAACACACAATCAAGAGATTCTTATTGTTATTTGAAAATAAATGATCTTTGAACAATAATTTGACAAATATTGTAGACCAATAGGTGTTTCGTCTCTCTGATTTCTATATGCGAATAAAACTGTACACAAATCATGTTAACTAGTTAGGTGAGAAGAGAATTTGAAAAAACTGACGAAAGTTTGATATAGAGAGAGGAGCCGTCCGCAACAGATAAGGTCAAGTCTCTGTTACTAAAAACATTTAAAATTTCTCTGACTATAAAGTTTTCGACGACATCGAACGTTTATGGTATGTTGAAGAAAGATGACAAACATTCTATGATTAGAAAACAAGTTTTATTTTATTATTTTTTAATGAAAGAGATACTTTTATCTTTTGGAAAAAAGCTGTGAAAGTTGACACGAGGAAAACGTCATAAAACTCAAAGAAGCAGTCAACATCATTTGTGTACAGTCCCAATATGTATAGTTAAACTTATCTTAAAAACAAGTTGTAATACAAATTAGCGTTTTTCTCACATTGATAACAGTCATATCAGGTCTATTCATGGAGTTTATCAAAAATTTTGTAAAAAAATCATTTATTTTAAGATAAATTCTAGTTACCATAGAAAAAGAATTCTGACATAGTATTGTCGAAAATACAAGATGTGCCAAATTGATTGTACTCGATTTTAACAACTGATTGATATCTAAAAAGTCATCACCAGTTTTATCGTTTCTTTTTTCAAAATTCGACAGTGTGCATAGCCGATTTCTACAAAAGCGAAAATATATAGTTACCAAAAAGTATATGTTCAAATGTATGATGTAAAATATTGGAAATAAGACGAAAACGATCATTTGTAGTTGTCGATGACTGCAGTAATAAATCATAAAATAAAACGTCTTTCAAACTATTTGATTTGATTGAAGAGGTATCATAATATTCCTGTGTTAACCAACATAAATTGAGATGAATTTCATAATTTGTCATATGGCTAAACTTACTTTTAATGAGAATGGTTGACTAAATGCAATACGATGATTGTTGAATTTATCTGTTGTCTGATTTGTAACATTCGTTAAACAAGTTGGCGTGAGCAATATATCTGGAAAAGCCACATCTACGAAATGCAAAAAAAAAGACGATTAAAAAAAAACCGTAATGTTTGACATTTTTACAGGCCGGAGAAAATGATTCAGATATATCGTGCTTTATAGTTTGTTTTTACCGAATCGAACTAGATCAATAAGAAATGACATAAGCTCGTTTTGAAATGGAATTATTGAATCGTCTTTGACTGGTACATTATTGAAAAGAAAAACTATTGGTCCGTTTTGATATGATGTTTTCAAACATCGGTAAATAAACTGGGAAGAGAAAAAGAAAAACAAAGAAAGAAATAGTAGTAAGAATGAGACCGGTCTGATTTGTGAAAATCTGCAATTTACATAATATCTAGATGTTCAGATATTCAGATATCTTCCTCTTTTCTTTCACGGTGGCGAATATCAGGAAGCGCCTCACTCTCATCTTCCCTTGCCACCCCCACCTTCCCTTTTCCCCATTTCTATAACATCTGAATATCTAAATATCTAACTTGAATATCAGAATATCTGAATATCTGAACATCTAGATATACATCTAGATATATGATGTAAATTGCAGATGTTCACAAATCAGACCCTACTGGTAAGAAAAGAAAATTGTCTTATTTCTGTTTAAGGTGGATGAACAGAAATACGATTAAAATTGGCGCATCTATCTCAACTTAACTACAAGTTTCAAAGAAATGCACAACTGTTTTTTTCTTCCTCTCTCGATCGAGAGTATAAGATTCATGCATGAAAGAAACATGGGAAAAAGAATAAAATCAATTATAAAAAATATTCATACTTGAAATATTGCTTTTGATTCTACACTATTGCTTCGATGAGGGAAATATTGACTAAGATCAATAAATCCGAGTTTTTTTGCCAAATAATTTTCAAATAAACTTTTTGTATTTAGAGGAGATGACGAAAAAAACTTTGTTCTTAATGGCCAATTAAAAACCGTCATCATATGACGAAATGTCCAAAACATTGTTTTAATGTCATTTGTAAAACATAAAAATATACACGACATGTTTGACTAAAATAGGAGAATTTTGAATTAAAAACAAAAATAAAATTCGTCAATCATGTTTGAAGTAACACAAAAATTCAAAATAAGTAAATACTATTATATACTTTAAACAATAACTTTAACGATTTCATTTCTTGCGTATTGATATTAACAGATTTTAACTGAGAATACGCTTTTCGATAAGAATAATACAATAATAACCTAAACAAGCAAACACACTATTCATTTTTTCTAAGCACTTAGATTTATTCTTCAGGTTAGGAGCATATATTAAATCAAATTATCATTCAAAACAAACAATATTTACTTTTCGTATAAATGAAAAATAACTTGTGGAAATACCGATTGTATATTCCAATGAGATGATGCTCTCGGTTCATCGGCATTTATGATTGCTGTAAACGTTGATATATCTGAAAAGAAAGTTTACCCTAACCATAGAATTAGCTAGCAAGAAGTACTAACCTTTTCTCTGAGTGTTCTTCTTGTATTCTCTAATCCTTAACATAAAAAGGACGCTTTGTTGTTTATAAGAACTAAACTGAGAGATATTTTCATTACTTACTGACTAGTAAGTGTCATATTTTCTTGTTTATAATCTAATACTGCTGATAAATCCTTTCGCCAAAAATAGAACAATGGACTCACAAGTTTCCTATTAGAAGAAGACATTCACACCGTTGAAATCTATATATTTTTTAACAAAGCTCTGAACATACCCAGCCACGTAAAATTGAAATAGATCTTTGTCATCGCAAATAAATGAATCAATCCATTTGTAATTAGTCTAAAAATAAACTTAAAGATAATAATCATAAGAACGTAGAAAACATTATAACATTTACTTACAAAACTTTTCGGTGTACAAGTTTGACAACAGCGGGATAAAAGTGTTCGGTTTGAATACTTTTTTAGTTCTTGTTCAATAAGATCATTTTTTATCATACCAACAATGGGACGAATACGCTTAAAAGAAAAGAAGTAACGAATAAATTTTCTTTCTTTGGGACGAGACTCTATCAAAGATTACAAAATCCAAAACGTCCAAAAATACTAACTTCTCGATCAAATGAAGCGTTATCATTGATCTTTGCCAATATTTGAGAATCAACGTATTTTTCTCTCCAATTCATCTTAGTCATATAATATTCATAATCGATTCATCTAAAGTATAAAATACAATTTATTCATATTTGTCACATCATCCTAGCTTTTCCACAGAATGAAAGAATGACATTTTTCATTGTTGTCCAATGCATCAGATCCCATACAAATTTTCCGCCACTGAGGAATATCGCAGTCAAAATATGATATCCTTGTATTATAAATCAGAAAAAACAGTACAAACTCAACTTATTTTTTACAGAAAAATGAGCTTAGATGGAAAAACATATGCGATGAAACATTTTACAGGGATCATGTGATGAAATGGGAAAAAAGCGACTAGCACATACTAAATATCGACACGCTAAAAGATCCTATTATAATTACAGCAAATAAAGGAAAACTAGAACAAATTATATACTAAATAAGAAGAGTTTTAATCTAAACTTCTTTATTTTTACAGTAAATCGGGCTAATCCACTATTTAATGTTAGAGTTGGAAGATATAGTAGATAAACAGAGCTAATATATAGAATCAAACGAGACAAAAAACGAGAGCAAAAGAAATGTCAGGTGCAAAGAATTGATTTGGAGAACGAGATCAATGGAGGTGTTCTATTGAAAACAAGTTTCAAAAATAAGTCAAATTTAAAGAGTAATATGCGTTCTATTAACACTTATAACATGGGTGGATCAAGAAACTTTTTAGATGATACATAACATGTAGGAGCGTACCAGCCAAGAACTGCACCTTTTTATTCCGAATTTTACGAAAATACACTGCTGCGAAATATAATTATTCAAAGATTTTTCCAGGGGCCATCGTCTCCGTCAACGGATTGCAATATTAGTGCATTTATCAGAAAAACAGACAACTTTAATTTTAAACAAAAATCTAAATCAAAAAAATTTTTGACTTTATTTCTAAGAGCACAGTAAAACAACAAACGAGAAATAGCTAACTGGTTATCACAAAATCTTGGTTAATCCCCAAAGACGTTAATTTTGGAATGATGGCATGTGGCGCTAATGCCGATTTTATTTGTAATCGATTCCCTACAAAAAAATATTTTATTGGCACTGGTTGTGCACGGGTGCGCACCGGTGCCGAATAATTATTTTTTCTGGGCACCGATGCGCATCGGTGCCAGAAAGAATGTAAAAATCTCGCACCGATGCGCACCAGTGCCGAAGTTTTATTTTCAATCACCATTTTGTTTTGTCAATTTCTATCTATATTAACGCTACGATCTACTTCTAATATTTCGAATGTCTTTCTGACTTCATTTTTTCCTTCTCATAAGAGAAGTGCCGAGGCAATGCCGCATGGTTTTGGCATGTCGATGTGGTACTGATCAGTGCCGCACTCTAACACAA
>CAJNOQ010004296.1:0-17860 GCA_905250885.1 Didymodactylos carnosus | reverse complement strand
CCCACCCATATTTTTTTCTATCTTAGCTGTTTTTGGAGTACGGTGGCTAGCCCCCGGACTCCAAAAACAGCTAAGATAGAAAAAAATATGGGTGGGTGTGAAGACAACTCGGCATCTTCTATCCAACCATGTAATTAAAAGTTAGTTCGGGAGTGGAAGTGGGTGGGAGCGTAGTTTACAAATAGTCCTTGATTCCTCCCTAATTGCTCTCTCTCAATTAGTCCCATTTTATAAATACTTATTCTACATAAGTTCCCTTTGTATTCTACAACAAGGGTTTCGTCCGTGTTGGTCAGCTTAAAATAAATAAAAATATGTACGGAAACGTGTCTAAAGCAGACAGTAGAAATTTATATTTGACCAAAAGTTGTCGTGTAAATGAAGTTTGCAATGTTAAGTTTCACAGAAACCGAAAAAAATAAATCTGTGCTGAAAGAAAGTGTATTTTCTGTTCATCTACACATTTATGAATTTATTGATCTATTACGTCAAGAACACGTCTTTACCATCACGCAGAAGAATCTGAAGTCCAAACTCGCAAACGTAAAAAAATTTACAACGAAATTTATGAAAAATTGAAAAGTTGACCTGACACTCATGAAAAAGAGGAGTTAACAAATTCACAATTAGCCATAAAGTGCGGAAGGGTCGTAAAAATTCATATGGATTAAAGACAATGTGTTAATAATATTTTTTTGTTTCGATTTCTGAAAGTTAAGTTAAATATAAGAGAACTTATGTAGAATCAATATTTAAAAAATGGGACGAATCGAGAGAGAAAAAATTGGGACGATTTGAGAGAGAGCAATTAGGGGCGAATCGAGAGTAAACCGAAAAAAACTATTTCCTTTGAAAAAAAGAATATAGAATTTTGAAATGTTATAATAAGCTGTGCTATAAAATTGAAAAATTAATTTTTTCCATAATATTCTTTATCTGTTAGTTTTCATTTGTCACGATTTGGTGACACATCATCTTTTCGTAGGTACAAATTGTGTCTGTTCTATCTGAGTGGAAAAGTAGATAAATGCATTTTAAAACAGATGATTTCTAAATATCGTCAGTGCAATTCTGCTAACGGATGTGTACTTTTCAAATCTTTTCAGACTTTAATAGACACGTTCAAACGCGTTTAGTTTCTGAACATGCACCCTAAAAATAAATGCGATGTAGGATCAAATTAAGTCGCATTGATGTGCCTTATTCTGTGAAAATACGACACATTAATGCGACTTCCGTTAATTTGATCTCAAGTCGCGTTTTTTTAGAGCGTGTTTGGATGTATCGGAGCTTAATGTTTGAAGCATTTGGTAGTGTTTGTTTTATGTTTCTAAACCCATACCGGAAGGCCTTTAGGGTACTTGCTGTTGTTCCACCTTGTTGGAAAATGTGGATTATATGAAAACTTGTTACAATACCATTAAAACATTATATATACTGTGTCGTTTTTTACCGCTAAAATTTCTTTCTCAATTGTGTCCTTCAAATCATCGATATATTTGACTTTCGTTTTGTTTACACCTGTTTTGATTTATCCCTATGAAAAGAAGTTTAATGGTGTTAAATTTGGCGATCGCGGCGCCCAAGAAATTGGATCAACTCGATCAATTCCTTATTCATCAAATTTTTCATTTGACCATGCATGAACTTCTTTTGAAATGTGATGGAGTACCATCCTGTTGAAAAATTATCTTTTTATTGAGTTTTATTGATGATTTGAAGGACAGAATTGAGAAGGAAATTCTAGCGATAAAAAAAGACACAGTTTATATAGTATTTTTAATGGTATTGTAAAAAGAATAAAATTTTGTATTGATGGATATAGTGACAGCTTCGAACGGTGTACGTAAAACATTCTTTTTACAAAAATAAAACTTGGAACATTTTTCTTTCGAACAGAGAGAAAAAGTTCAATTTGGTCCAGAAATGATGAAGATATATAAGTTTTTCTTTCATAGGTGAGTTGTGGAATATGCGGTTTTCTTTCGTGGAGAAATGTTGTCGGTTTGACGATACAGAGTCGAATTTCTGAGTCTCCTTTTAAAAGTTAAGTAAGTCTTAGAACCTCTAAAAAAGTTCAAAGAAATTTTTAGGGTTTTGATGAAAAATGATTTATTTTACCACAAAATTCATTTAAGAACAATTCAATTATTCCGCTTAAATCAGTCGGTTTTTATCGCTTTTTTGCCGATTTATTCGAACCTTTCAACCGATCGGTCTGGTTCGATTTCTTTTAACCATCTGTAAGTCTGTTGCAGCCTCTCACATAAGAAAGAATTTGTTGATTGTTGTTGATATCTTCAATTTATTAACAATATCCCGTGAAGCTACAACAGAACCAACTAGAACTGATTTTGATGATCAGAATGTTGTAACTTCTAACGAGTATTATAAACTAACAGGACTATATAAGCATGATTTTGATAATTTATTAGAATGCATAACCAAGATGCATGCTTTCACTCAATCTGCAATCGATCGCTTTTCGAACAACCATTGGGTTGTTTCTATGTGAACTCAGACTTGCGTTAAGCAACAGTATGTCTGCGATCAAGTTTCATTTACGTGATAAACATGTTGTTTTACATATTATTCGGTCTGCATAAGAATCATTGTTCTATTTATCCGAGGTAATCTTCGTTTTCAGCATATTGATAGAATACATATTAATTTACATAAATCATACAACAAAATTCACTAATAAGTTGAGAGACATTGGATAAAGATGCGCCTGTTTCAATTCTGAACAATAGTTATCTCTTTATTTAGAAGAGTCAAAATAGTGAGTTTCAGCGTATATCTTTTAGCATGCAGAAACATCATTCATTGCTTGCATCAATGACTTTTGTTGCTAGTGATGGTTATATAGCATTTGCAATGGTTCTTTCTCCATCTGATAACTCAAATAATGATGTGACCATCATAACTCAAGTAATTTCAAAAACATACTGAAGATATCCTCAGCTGGATTTAACGACGAGACATAATAATAGTAGA
Organism: Didymodactylos carnosus; assembly: GCA_905250885.1. Classification (NCBI taxonomy): domain Eukaryota; kingdom Metazoa; phylum Rotifera; class Eurotatoria; order Philodinida; family Philodinidae; genus Didymodactylos; species Didymodactylos carnosus. Next base: position 14,863 of record CAJNOQ010004296.1, on the reverse strand, counting down.
TCGAGACTTTCACGCTTCTATCAATATTATGAAACCGACTGAGTGTGATATATAAACGACTGTTTTCTTAAATGGACGTAAATAGTTCGATGTGATAGGTGCAAATAAAACACACCTCATTTTCAAAATTAGATGAGCGGTTAAAAGTGCTGATGAACGTTGAAACCAATAGAAATATCTAAATAACACCATTCGAAATTCACGTATAAAATCTCTAAAAAACGACTTGTGTTTCACTTGTACTTTAATAAACTGATGCGTTCATCTATCGTTCACAGATTACCAGGAGATACTGTCGTTGCTACCAAAATGATAGAGTGAGATAACGTGCAATCTCTAATTGTTTGATTGATATGTCGACCAACGATCTTTATCATAAAAAAAATGCTATCCAAATCCTAGAAAGTTTTCCTAGAAAGTTCGACGATGAATTTCAATCACTTACTTTAAGTTAGTCAATGTACTTTGCTCACCACCTGATATAGTCTTTCTACTTACGAGTTTATCAACCTAATCAAACACGAGCATATATATCATTTAGTTGATTTCTTGAGGAATATTTCTCTGTTAATTCATCATTGTACAAGAGTAGTCTTTCCATGTTTGGTACGTTTAATTCATGTAATTGTGGTTGTTCTTTCTCATTCCAGAACAACACAATTGTTTTTATTTGCAAATATGTATATACTACTGACATTTCTTCCATTTCATGTTTTACTCCAGTTCCTTTATTGATGATGAAATGTATCTGTTCTATTTATTATTATGCTTTTTTCTCGTCTGTTCTTATTTCGCATGTATTACACCACTTTTTCGATAACATTTATTTTTACCATTAAACCCTAACTCTAACACGAAAAAGTTCACAGAGAACTTATAGGATAGAGCACACTATTAAAAAGCAGAGATAAATATCCCCAAAGAAATAAAATAAATAGCTGAAAAGAAACTTTACAATTACGCATTTGGGTTATATTAGTAAAAGATAGGCACATAGATAACATCATATGCTATCTCATCAGTCTCATGTTTTTTTTTCCACAATGGATTTTTTTGTGTATGCTTCTATAAGGTGAATGCACTTTTGGATTATTTGTGTTTTCCCATATCTCGTCTAAATATATATGTCTGTAACGATTAATTTTATCGAATTTACTCACATATCTATATCCTAGAATGTGCGCCTATACGTGAAAAATTCAAGAACTGAATGGAACAGACTATACGAGAAATATGACGGAAGAAGAGAAGAATCTTCTGCTTCTATAGTATTATGTTGTGGATAGTTTAAATGAGAAGAATGATGACGCATTGTTTATTAAATTACCAAGAAAAAGAAAAAACAAAAGAAGAATGAGTAAAAGTTTGTCTATGGTGTAGATGTAGATCATTCCATTGGAATAGAAGAAAGTGTATAAAAACAAGTATTGTTTACTGGGCAAACGCACGAAATCGAAACAGAAACTATTATAAGAAGATGTAAGTAGAAAGCTAAAAATTTCTGATACATTTCTAATGGTTAGTGGTACTGTCAATCTTCTTCAGTAGAGTAGAACAGGTTTTTTTTATAAATAAAAACAAAATGATTTAGAAATTACAGTGGTTTGAGAATTCTTATCTAAAAGAAATAGTATGATGGAATGATTATAATAGAAAATAGATTTTTCAATGTATGGTTGAGCAGGTACAAAGTCATACGACCCTTTGCTTCAGCATAAAACTGAAATAATGAATATCTGTGTGTAAGAAAAATAGGATATAGAGTTATATGTTGGACTCATTCACAATAGTTATTGAACTGTAAGGAAGTTATCGCGAAGGCTTAGAATACAGGCAGAATGTAGTAAGAAATACTAGCACATGTGCACACGTGTACTAAGTAGTTTTATTGAAAGAAGTATTTTTAGCCATAAAGTCAATAATACTATTTTTTTAGTTAATATAATATGTCAGCAATAATCAACGCTTTATTTGGTACTTATCCAGATACAGAAAATCCAGCGACTCCAAATGTAGTTGAAGTAACATCATCGGATCATAGTGGAGCCGCAGTTCATACAGCGGTTAGTGACGATGTTCGAGTGAAATCCGTTGTAAATACATCAACAACAACAACTGTCAACCTGCAAAGTCAAGCAAAAATTGATGAATTAATGAGAAAATTAGGTAAAAGATAGTGCAAATTTTAGATAGCCTATCAGATAGATCTCCTGTAATACAGGATCACTCTGTAGATACCATGGATCGCATGCAACATTGGTCAAATTTAAAAATGATTTGTGTACTCAGAGAGATTTAATGGGACATCAACACAATTTTTTCATCAATTGATTTAGCATTTTCTTTGTACACATTCTTTTGTTCTTCTGTTAGGTACGACACATAGTCAAGTTGATGAATATGCCAAGAGACGCACGGAAGAAATCAGTGCTGATGTTGCTGCTAATATTCAAAGAATTGTCACAGAAACGCAAGTCAATCAACAGCTGCTCTTATCTGATGCTCATGTTCAGAGTATTCAAATTGAAGAAGAATATAAATGTGCATTACAAAAATATGTAGAAGAATTAGATGCAAAAAAAGCATCTAAATTAGCTCAACTAGAGAGAGATTTAAATGTACGACAAGAATTAATGTTGGAATTGGCGAAAAAACAAATTGATCAATTGAATGATGCGGCTAATCAAGCGAAAATGGTTAGTAATGGAGACAGTCTTGTTATTTTCTAGTCCTTAACTCTATCAAAACGCACTATTTTAAGATTTACAGATGAATTCTTAGAGCCTAATCACTTCTTATAACGGTATTCGGGACTGAACGCAGTTAATACAATATGAAAAGTTTAGGATAAAAATCCACTATAATTCTGTGTTACTCTATTATAAAGCTAACGGAAAACTCAATCATATTATATATTGTGTTTTAGAATATACTTAAGGACGCTCAGGAGCATGCTAATATGCAAATTAATCAAATAACAGATCAAGTCGCTCTACTGGGAGCCGAAGATGCTCAACGACGTCTTCAATCGACTACAACCACTGTGATCACAACAAACACAAATGCAACAAGTAATATACATGCACCTACAACTGCCGTTGATGTGCATCAGCAAGCAGCAAACAATTTAGCTGCTGTATCCGGAACGGTGATTGAAACAGAGAAATCTACACATGTCGAAACAACGACATCATCAACAACGGATTCTACTACCGGAACAAATCAACAACATTTTACTCAATAAACAAGAACTCAACTGAAAACATTTTAATATTGTTTATTCTGTTTTGCTATGTAGACGTTCATTTTCCATCCTGTAGCCTGTCATTGCTTCTTTTTATTTCAAATAGTTTACATTCAATTAAATAGAAAATATTTAATCATGTCCGTCATTCATTACAAAATATATAATTGATAATCGAGTTGATGTTGTTTGTTGGACACATTTGTTAAGTTTAGTAGGCATTAGTCATGTGAACAATGTTTTAAGGTACATCGAAGTACCGTTATACGACAACATCCAAGTAATCTAAAAGACTTTGTTTATTGAAATTCACTCTGTGTTGTAAATAAGCATTTCCACTTTAACGAACTGTTATTTATATACTTTAGTGAATTATTTCGCTTGTTTCAAGGTAGTACTGATTCTAGACTCAAGTACCGCCCTCTGTACTACTTTCAAGAATAAGAGCCACTTCTTATAAACAAGTTTTTATGAATCGAATATAGAACTGCTATGAATTCATAGCAGTTCTATATTCGATTTACAAATACTTATTTCCAACTGCTCTACCAACAAATTTCATAAGTTTTTATGACTTGTATATAAGAAGGAAAAAATTTTGTAAGTTTTCCCGAAGAGTGTCATACTCAAGATATACATGCACCAGAAGAAAAGGTGACTAACTTATAACCAAAGAGGCCCGCTAATAACTCAAGGTGTCAATTTTCACTTATATCACCGTCGACCGGTCGTTTTCAGATCGTTAACGGGCAATGACATGTCCAATATACTGATTCTTTATAAATGACATGGAGTACTTCATTCAGACAAACTAGAACAGCACGCGATGAAAGTATGATACAAAATTAATACACAAACTTTATTTTCTATTAGCACATCTATAAACTGAATGCATTTATTCACATAAAGTGAATCACCACCCTTTCTTAATCTTCTGATTTGAAAATGCATATTTATGTGAAAAAAATGTTTTTCGCGTTTCATTAAAAGTCTCTCCACTTTTTTGACTTCCACAGGCAGCATTGTTACAAGTATCCTTTTTTAGTGAGGCACTGAAAGAGTGAGACGCAAATCTTCGCTTGCGTATAAAGCACCAAACACTTATCTGACATTCTGTCGTCGATTTTTCCTTACTGACAATCAGAGTCGAAGAAATAAATTTTATTCGGAGAGAGAAGTAGCCAGAAACTGTAAATTTTATATGAAGAGCCCTCTACAAAGCGATATTATTTGGAATCGAACACAGCTGCTCTGTAAGATCTTATCGAAAAACGTCGTTTTTGCATTGCAAACGTCCAATCGAGTTTTTAGTCAAACTGTCTCTTGTTCAGTATTTTGTTTTGAACACCAACCTTTTTTATATCATACGAAAATCTTCGTTAAGGGGCACTCCCCTCAGGAATTCGATGTTTTCTTCGAAACTGAAGTAATCATACGGTTCAGTATCCCAAAGTGTCATATTTCAGAATCCATCTCAGTTTGCCAAAAAATTCAATGTTTTCGGAGGATTTTGAAAGCCCTAAAAATCACCTTTTTCTAAATTTCACATTTTAATTAAAATTTTTAAGGTTGTCCATTTTAACAGATATGGAGCTATGTTGAGCAGAGTATTCTGATCAGAATGAGATATCCAGCAGGTTTGTACGCCTTTGTCTTGCAGAGTTATACTAGTTTTGCTAAAGGCGCTGAACTATAATTAATGAAGTGATGGCGGCATTGCTTAGAATACGGTTTTGGCGCAGTAAAATTGTAATAACTCCTAGACGATTCATCGTAAAACTTTCATTCTTTTTTTATTTTGAAGCTAAGACATTTATCAAAACTTTGACCCCCGGCGATTTTTGTTTTCTGTGCAGAGATAAGTGGTAAATACTCCGCCGAATTAGGGTTATTTTCAGAGGGCTGACTTAAAATACATGTAGGGAATGAACAAAAGCGAAATTCAAAAATCGCCGCGGATCAAATTTTAGATTTTGGTGTCTACTTTCATTTGAGGCCTCTCGCAGCTTTCTGCACCTTTCAACAAAAAGTTATGGCGCTTTTGCTAAGAGTCTCATTTTGCCCCATGTCACGCAATAACTCTACAGCGCTTCAACGTTTCGATTTCAAATTCTTAGCATAAGCTCGTAGGACAGTAAGCATTAGTCACTGGAAGCGCCATCGAAATCGGATGTAAGATAAAAAAGTTTTTTCCTGAGGGAAATGCACAACTTCATATATATATTGTGCTCGAAAATATCGAAAGTGGATAATGAAACAGATAAAACAAATACATCTGGATGTAAAAACTTTGACGGATCTTGCAGAACATTTACGGAAGAAAGACGGGGTGCGGCAGAAAAGGCCAGCATATAACTAAAGCCAATTATCGTTTAATCTTGAATCTGCAAGGTAAAGCATAGGATATAGATATTTTAATTGTTGGTCTACATGATAATCAAGAAGACCAACTCATTGTAAATTGAGAATATATAACATTTCGATAGCAACTAAAAACTAAAGTTATATGTATGCGAGCTTAAGAATAATTGCTTGATGATTCGAACTGGTCCTAAAAGTAATGGAGGAGCTAGGGAAGGAGGCGAGTTTAATCACATGGAAAACGTGAAATTATTTACCACAAACAACGGTAAATAAGTGAAGATTGCGTTGTCAAAGATTTGAATGCGGTTTTTGTTTTGTTGCATAATGTTACTATTGTTTAGTGTGGTATGGGTTCCAAAGCCAAACTAGCAGCCTGTGTAAGGTGGTCGTGGATTTCACCATTGTTTTATTTGTTGTTGATAATAACGTTGTCCCATTTTGATTTGTTTGGATTCTATTAAACTTACTGTGATGTTGAATTGACAGTGAGCCGGCTAGCGCACCAATTTTTAACCTTGTCCTTCTCTAACTATGTTCTTTCAAAGTTTATTTGACTGACCTCTCCAATGCAAAGAAAAAGAGAACTATATACACAATGAAGACAAGGGAGAAGAATAGCTCCTGTCAAAGATTTCATAGAATCTTGTAACCTTGTCGGATTGCTTAACCTGGGTAAATTCAAAGTGTTAGATCAAGGTCATGCATCCATTCAACAAAACCGATAAGTATTAACAGACGTTATAAAACGCTTACATGAGCATTTTTAATAAAACTAAGTTGTGACGAAATTATAAATCTCCTGTATGTTTTAACCTCATAGTAAGATTGTTGTGAATAGATACATGAACTCCATTGTGTAGATTGAAGATTTCCATCGTCCGTGTTAGTATAGTGGTGAGTATCCCCGCCTGTCACGCGGGAAACCGGGGTTCGATTCCCCGACACGGAGTAGTTTTTTATTTTTCAATTCAATATTTATTTATTTGTAGTAGTGAAAAGTTACAATATCCAAGAAAGATCGTCACATTTCGAGATGTTGCGTTATTTATTTTTTCTTGACAATGAAAAGTTACAGTATCCAACAAATGTCACATTTATGTGTCGCGATGTTGCTAATATAACTGGTTGTCCACCGCCGAAGAAAACTGTGGTTTACTTTCTCAATATAGTCATCATTAGCATGGTGTCTGTGAACTTGTTTTGTTTTGAGAAAATCTAGTCAAGATACGCTAGCTACAACAGTTGCTGGGTGCAAATCCATAAAATTCTGTCCGCCATTTTTTTCCGTTCTATGACTTGCTATTAGAGAAAAGCAGCATAAGGTAACATGGAATGCAAAAAAAGATCAATCAGAAATCGAAGGATAATTTAGACGCAAGCTCGTGGCTAGCCTCTGAGCCCAGCGTATCTATCCTAACCAAAAAGTCTCAGATGAAATTCATCTTAGAAGATCATATTGGAAGAAAAATCTTCCAAAATCTATAGAAGAATGATGCAGACGAAGTCTTCTTATAAGATTATTTTTCAGGATTCTTGGTTCCTGGTAGTGAAAAATGGGAGAACAAATTGTGTTGTGCAAAAAAGATGTATGCATTAAAACGTTTAAAAAGCGCAAAAGGCGAGATCATTATATCGATCGCACTTGAGGTTATATTTCAGTTCACTTAATAAGTTCGAATGGATGGATGATGCATGAACTTTATTGTGTAGATTGAAGATTTCCATCGTCCGTGTTAGTATAGTGGTGAGTATCCCCGCCTGTCACGCGGGAAACCGGGGTTCGATTCCCCGACACGGAGTAGTTTTTTTATTTTTCAATTCAATACTTATTTATTCGTGGCAATGAAAAGTTACAATATCCAAGAAAGATCGTCACATTTCGAGGTGTTGCTAGTGTCGCTAGTTGTCATATCGCATCACATACAGTAATTAATTGTTCTGCGATTAGTCTTCAGTTGTGTTCAGCAGTATAATTGATGTAACAGCATCTTTCAGTTTAGCCAACAAAATGCAACTAAACATTTCTCCAGAAAACCTCTTAGAAAACTGCGATACGGAAACACAAAGAAGCCTCAGAAAACGTTGAAGGACACTGAATTCTTCATGTTGAACAGGAATATAGAGTCATAATAGCTAAGTTTTCTTTTCATGAAATAAGGTTTTGATGGTTTTTCTGGAAAACTGAGGTGAAAAATGGAACGTGTCGAAGATAGTTGTATGGGCAAAGTTATAGATCCTGCTAAGTAGTTTCCATGCTGAAAAAATCTCGAAAAGTTTTCGGAGCGTTTAGGAGAAAACCGAGGTCAAACTTCAGGAAGTTTTCAAGTAAATGGAGTATCACTCGAATGTAAAGTTAGATTGAGACAAAATTCCTTTACCATTGGAATCCACTCGTCAAGAGCTACAATTTGATGTATAATTACCCAATGTTTTGTTCATTTTTACCGACTTCGGTTTCACCCTCACCAAAACTTGAGGTGTCTAGAAAACCACTTTCCACACGTTTCTTCAAGAAAGCGTAAGCGAGACCTTTAGGCTATTTTTGATGCTGTACACGATGGGCAAAGTGAAATTTTCGCGGCAAGATGCTCTGTATAAAGTGAGCGGACCTGTGTGGAAGCACCCAGCAGAGCATATCCTAGTATAAGTCTTGTGAGTTTCCTAACAGGGTTCGAGACATATCCTATCAGTATCCTACTAGGATTTCGCTTTAATTTCTGAGGGTTCTAACAAAATCCTACAGAATCCTAATGAAATCAGGTATACCCGAAAGGCATAGGATTTCCTAAGACTTTGTCGGAATTCTAAACAAACTTAAGCAAAATCCTAGTAGGATCCTAGTAGGAAATCCTAGTAGGATCAGAAAATGCACTTTTATTCTGATTATGCTCGTGATGTGCCATTTTCTTTGCAATTTAATATTTATTTTAATATTACTTATGATTTATTCTACTCATCCATACGAAACGATTAGGAACAATTTATGGAAGATTTTCTGTATGTCAATGAAACGTATTATGTGATAATTGTCTCTGAAAAGAATAATTTTTGTATGCTTTCGTTTTCTCGATTGAAGTATTTTTGAAACTTCATAAGATGCTAAATGATAAGATTAAGGAAGAAAATAGAATGACAAGTATTTACTTTGTAATATAAAGCGATAGCGTTATCGGTTTTTTCTCATGACACAAAATGATTTGATGACCTTTTGAAATTACGAGTTCTGGCATATAAACTAGAAGAAACTGTTAGAGGTACCTTCAAAACGCGATTAATTATATGCTGCCATTTACAACTAAAAATATGAATTCTTTGACTATTCTTGGCCTTTTTATTTTACATCTAAATAGTGTAGCCACTGGCTCAACTAATTCTATTTTTAACACAAACATACTAACCACATTTGAATATAAAAATACAATCGTATACGTCTATTCGTCACTGTCAAACGAAATTGAACACAAAGAAGAGCCAAGCAAATGGCTCTTCTTCTATGTTCCTTTAACATTACCAGTCCATATCAACGATCAATGGATATGGGAGAGTAATAATGCGGTTTTGCTGAACTTCGTCATAGGTAACAGCGATGCTGATTTATTAGCCAGGGCAGCTATCTCCAGAAAATATAACAACTTACACATTTCACACACTAATAACTGGGACATTGTTCCGTTGATAGTTCATTCTTTAACGGCAACTATTATCAACGAAATTGGCGATCCGGTGCCTGATACTAGTGTGTGCCGTAAAGCAAATCCGAATAGTCGACAGCTGCAATGTCGTTTTCTCTGTTCGGGGTACCAGCTAGCATCTGACATAGTAAAAAAAATCCTGAATGGTGAGTATGAAATTGAAATATCGTACAAGATAGCGGGATACAATGCTGTTCGAACCGATGGTACTGGATTTGAAGCTGAAACTTTTGATATGCACCTGAAGAATAGCAGTGAGAAATTCACAAAACAACTGAATGGAGAAGCTATTGTACGAACAATTGACTCTCAAACGGGAGTGTCAATTCATAGCGATCTATCTTCCACAAATGGGAATCCAATTGGTACTATTATTCTGTACACTGGACAAGATTTACCGAGTTCAAAGTGGTTAAGATGCAACGGTAGAGAGGTGTCAAGACTGGAATATTCGCTCCTATTTTCAGTTATTGGTACTATGTATGGTGAGGGAGATAATGTGAATACCTTCAACATACCAGATTTCCAAGGGCGATTCCCAATGGGAAACGAGCGAACAGGACTGTCAAAGGGTAATTCTTTAGGGATGAAAGGTGGTCGACAGTACCACACGATGGCCGTTAATGAGCTACCACCACACTCACATGACACAGGAACTTTAACAATTATGGAAGGAGGGTCACACAGTCACAGCTATACGGATCTAGGACACAACCATGGCGGTCGCACCGGAGGAGCGGCTTTTGGAGCTGGTACCTGGGGTTTTCATGGAAGCCCAGGTATAGGAAGTGATGTGACTGTTCATTCTCACACGATTTCGCAGGATTATGTACGTATGACAATCCACTCTTCTGTCAACCATAGTCACAGTATTGCGGGCATGACGGGTACAACTTGAAATAGTGCCCCTATTAATCTGATCAATCCATATCAAACGGTCGAATATCTGATTTTCACTGGATAATCGCTCTGTCATTTTGTGCTTTTTGGCAGATAAACACATATCGTTTGACACTTTGGTACAAAATGTAGGATGCTTGTCTAATGAGATGAGTGTTATATTATATTTGGTTAAAAATGATGTACAGATGAGGGTGGATTAGAGAAAATTTAAAATAAGATCGTACTGTCTCCTGAGCTCTTTGTTATCAGCTCTTTGTTGGAAGAACATCTGAATGTAGCGATGATTTTTTGACCATTGCCTTAACATAGCACACTGTTTTTAGATATGCTCTATTTGATTAAACTAGCGCGACAGCTTCCTAATTCTGAATATGCAAATAGCGTGGTCCAGTGTCGTACAGACCAATACACCTTCTAGACGATCTTAAAAAGCAGCGTCGAATAGATGAATATACATATCTCTTTGATTAAACACTGCTTGTACTTCTTGTCAAACAATACTTGACATTTTAAAGTTAGAAATTGTACTTTAGGTACTGGTGTTGTTATGGCCGATGACAATGATTTAGATCATTGCCGTTGTTTTCGAAGTTCATTTCTAGCTTTCACCTTTTTGGAGAGATCATTGCACACTCTGTTTCTCGTATGTGTCGATAATATAGTGACAACTGAAATATGTCGAGGATAGAACGTCTTGGAAGATTAATGTGTTTACCACAGGTCCGTTTTATAAGATAAGAAACGGCAGAATCATTATAATCTTGTTTGAAAATCATTTCAAAATCAATATCTTCGATCAACAGAATATTATCTAAGTTTTTCTTAACATAAGCTTCTAATAGATCTTTGACAAAAGATTTGTGTTTATCCGCTTTCAAAACTTTTTGTTGTACTAAAGATGGTGGAAGAACGTGTGTAGCAGTCGAAGCTGACCTAATACATTTGGTTGTTGTTTGTCTATTATCGACTGAGACATTTGAGGCAACTGGAGTGAGAGGAAGTATTTGTTGCTCTTGCTTTTGTTTCGGAATCATTTGTGACCGCTTCAAAAATTTTTGTTCTATTATTTTTAACGTTTGAATTAAATCTCCCACACCTGAAACTATACCCGGTTTGACAATAAAGTCACCATTAGACAATTTGAAACAAGCGTGCTTTTTAATATCTATGATATCAACACAATCCAGATGTAAAATTTATACGACTACTACACACGGTGATTTTGAAAATTATTTCTAGAAAATCACCGTTGCTTTTCAGAAAGTCCATATATGAAATCACCGAGGATTTTCTGTTTTAGAGGAAATCGAATTCCGAAGAATCCAGAAAACCTTCCTTGATTTTCAAGACGCTTGAAAATCTACATTTTCTATAAAGCTGGAAATCGGTTAAGATTTTCTATAAATTTGAAAATCCTTAGGGATTTTATACACTGTAATGTCGGGAATTATTTATAGAAAATGCTCGGCGATTTTCAAAAAGTCCATATATAAATTCCCTGAGGATTTTCTAGATTCTAGAAAATCGAATTTATAAGAAACTTGAAAATTCGATCTCGATTTTCCAGAATTCAGGAAATTCGAAGTCGAATTTCTGTAAATAATTCCCAAGATTCTTGAAATTCGAAGTCGAATTTCCAGTTCGATTTTCTAGAATTATGGAAAATGCTCAGCGATTTTCAATCTGGAAATTCCTCCGCGATTTTATATATGGACTTTTGGAAATTCGAAAAATGAAATTAATTTCCAGTTATCTGGAAAATCCGTGAAGAATTTCCAATTATTTGGAATATCGCTGAGGATTTTTCAGGCTTTTATGTAATTATATGACGTCGTGTTAGATATTTTAGCATACTCCGCTTAAGTTCGACACTAAAATGCTCGACACTAAAATGCATTTTAGTGTCGCTTAAGTTTGTTTAGAATTCCGATAAAGTCTTAGAAAATCCTATGCCTTTCGGGTATACCTGATTTCATTAGGATTCTGTAGGATTTTGTTAGAACCCTCAGAAATTAAAGCGAAATCCTAGTAGGATACTGGTAGGATATGTCTCGGATCCTGCCAGGAAACTCACTAGGGTATGCTCTGAGCTAGCATCTATGATTGAAACTTCCAAGAGAAAAAGAGGATGCATTCCTTGCACACGTAATTGATAAGACAAGCTGTCGTTCAACAAATTCAAAGTCTCTGTTGTTGATTTACCTAAGGGTTGGCCATTCGATCGTGACCGTCATCCATGAAGCTGCTTTTGCTTCCATATAAAACTGTATAGAGCTGTTTCATCCATAAACGAGATACAGTCGCAAAACGAGAGTTAATCAAGTTCCTGTCATCACTTAAAATCTCTTGTGCACGTTCGTGAAAGTTGAGGCTGAAAAATCGAAAAACAAATATTCATTATCAAAAAATTGGAATTTTAACCACTACACACATATTGCAACTTTTCATTGCCACGAATAAATAAATATTGAATTGAAAATAAAAAAACTACTCCGTGTCGGGGAATCGAACCCCGGTTTCCCGCGTGACAGGCGGGGATACTCACCACTATACTAACACGGACGATGGAAATCTTCAATCTACACAATGGAGTTCATGTATCTATTCACAACAATCTTACTATGAGGTTAAAACATACAGAAGATTTATAATTTTGTTACAACTTAGTTTTATTATAAAAATGCTCATGTAAGCGTTTTATAACGTCAATTAGCACTTATTGGTTTTGTTGAATGGATGCATGAACTTGATCTAATACTTTGAATTTACCAAGGTCAAGCAATCCGACAAGGTTACAAGATTCTATGAGATCCTACTGATAATAGGATTTCATAGGATTCCTATTGTAGGATCGTATAATCCTACAGCAGGAATTCCATGGGATTCTTGATATAGACGGTAGTAAAAATCCTATAGGATTCCTATAAACAGGAATCGTATGCCTTTCCTTACAAAAGCCTATGGTAAGATTTTGCAGGATTCCTATTTTTTCGTTCTGTATAGGTTTTCTTTTTTCTATACGACAACACAATCACCGTCGTGTTTTGTAGTAATTCGAATATAAACACAACTGTACTGTAGAAAATTAAAAATTCTTTTAGAGCTCACCGATTTTCCGAAATCGGTGAGCCATCGAAACTCACTATACTGTTCGACGACGTGCGAGTGAGTGCACACAAGTCTTGGCCTTATCCCAGCTCAGAATCGCCTGATTCTGGTTAGCTGGGATCAGAGAATAATTAAACAAATAAAAATAATAAACTTAGTAGAATAAACCATATCATATCTTAGCTGATCATGTAAGATCCTATAATAACATTATACAAGATCTTATAAGTTCCTACTGTAGGGCCTCACAGGATCCTATAATAGGAATCCTACGTCATTTCTTACTTTAAGATGGTAGACGTGTTTCCTATAAGATCGATATGATTTCATAGAATTATATCGTATCAGATAAGATCTTATTTTAGGGTCTGATAGGATCTTACAAGATCCCATATGATCCTATTATAGGATTCTTTGACCTGGGTATGCATCTTCCGTGTTAGTAAACACAAAGGTATGTGTTCTTTAGTAATTTTCAAGCGAAATAAAATTCTCGATCATTCACAGAATTTTTTCCACGCAGATACACAGCTCCTTGTGTATGTGTTAGGTGGCTGAGTGAACAAGAGGTGTGAGAGCAAGTTCAAAACGTAGTCTCATAGTAAAGATAATTGCACGATACAGCACCGAACCAGTGACAGTACTTGATAAAAACCAGTAAATGTTATTACACTGGACAAAAACACGGTTAAAACGACCATGCCACCACATACTTTTCAATCGATTAATAAATATCCCCCAAATCAATACAACAAAAGTATAGACAAAGGAGTCTATATCACATCAGTCTTCACTAATCTTTCGATATGAATATGCAGCAGATAAAACATAAAATTTAAGAATTAAACCCTATCTCAAAAGGACAATAAAAGCCTTGTTCGTAGAAGAGTCGTATCACCTAACTGAAAAATTTTAAAAGTTTTGCAGATCGTCTTCTCCATAGCCGATTATCTGAAATGTGATAACTTTTGGATCGGGGTACTCTAGAAATAAGTTTTTTCATGGTGTTGCTCAGTCATTTTTCAAAAAGTTACTTTATGGGCCTAACTATAAAAGTGAAGTACCTTTCTAAAGTGCCCCGATTCTTTTTCTGAAGTATCCTGATTCCACAGTTATCACGTACCAGACAATCAATCATAGAGAAGACGAATCTGGAGTCGATTTTGACCGAACAAGCTTTTAAAATCAAAAAAAACAACAGCTATAGACAGAGAGATGTGCAGTGCTTTGTTTCAGATTAGAGTTCAGATAATTTTAGTGATGTATTTTATCTGTGCATTTGCTTTTTTTAATTCATTTTCTTCTTAATTTATTGAGAATCGTAGTAAATTGAGCGCTCTAAGGAAAATAGTTATTTCTATTTGCTGTTTGATTAAAATTCTTAATTCGTCTCACACCTTCTCATAGCAATATACAGGGTGCGTAAAAATGTTTTTCCAGGGGGGTAACGCTACAATTGCGAATAGGGTAAGTAATGAATTTTATACCAGATGAAAGCCCGTCGAAAACGGGATTTATTGATGCTAAATAGTAAGTTTTATCAAAGCATTTT
>CAJNOQ010004295.1:0-17860 GCA_905250885.1 Didymodactylos carnosus | reverse complement strand
AACAATGTGTTAATCGAATGTATTTAACATTTCAATTTTCTGCTTCCTTTGCGCTGAAAATATCCAGGAGTAAGATTCATTTTTGATAAGACACACGTATAAAAACACATTTCTGTATGACAAAAATCTGATTGCATGTTGTCAATTTTTTATTAATAGAAGAGGAGACGTGAAAGATCGTTTCAGTAAAAAGATAACGCATCATCATAAGCTAGTCATTACTATTAAGTAAAATTTTGCTTCTTCGACTGTAAACCAAGTTACGACTGTTTCAAGTTCTCTTTGCAAGATCAGCCGCCGGCTGGATGTAAAAGGTTAAAAAGCTAAAAAGTTGATCGCAATTGTGACTATTGACGGAAAAATGAAAGAATGGACTAGGATGTTTTTTGAATAACGTTTAACAGAAAAGTGATAGAGACTTGCAGTCTTCACTAATTGGAAGTCAATACCTAACCACATCTTTTCATCACAAAAGTCATTTTGAAAGTTTTCTTTCAAAGTATGTTTTCCAACAGATCTTTAGAAAACCATGTTATTACTAAAAAGTTTCTAATAAAAATATTTTTGTTTTTTTCATGGATAGGTAGTCTAAAGTGTTTTGTTTAAAGTGGGAGGCAAGCGAGACTTTGATTTTCAGCGGTTCGGCCGTGGTATTGGGCTTCACTGGAGTCTCAATATCGACGTATCCGGTTATTTGAGAAAGGGAAGAGAATTACTCACTTGGTAAACTTTATTTTACTGTTTGAATATTTATTCAACATACTTTTCTGTTAGATAAGATGCACGTATAAAAAACATTTCTTTATGGCAAAAATCTGATTGCATGTTGTAAATTTTTTATTAATAGCAGAGAGTAAAAATTATTCCTGATAAAATAGTGCGCTTTACTTAAGATAGTTGAATTTCATTTGTTCTACCGGAGAGAAACAGACTAAGATCATTTTGTTTTTTCTTCAGTCTATACTACATAATACGAAGACATTTTTTCTACTTGAATTTTATTCTTTTTGTTTTTCCATAGATATTTCATGTCTCACGGATTAAATTTTTTATTTTTGAAACGTTTTTATAACCTTTTCCATGTATTTATACCCATATCACGTTTATCGTTGAAAAATATTGATGAAAGTTCTTCTACATCATGTTGTTCATGCTATCAACATCCATTATTGCTTATATTCCTTATACTCGCCAATGAAGGATTGTTACAATATATTATTTATCTCGTTGGTTTATTACCATCAAAATTTTATGTACAATTAAGTGCATCACCTAACAATCGTGATTTACCAATGTTTCGATGGCTTGTCCTTCAAGCATTTATTTATGTCTGTATTAATGCTTTTTTAAAATCATTATCACAATTTTTAGCATCTGTTCTATATGTAAAATGGCGAACAAATCTTGTTTGCTATCTTCAAACATTGTATTTTACTAAACAACGTTATTATCATTTATCAAATACAACATATGAACAAAAAACTCAACAAAAACAACAACAAGAAAATAGTCGAACATACAAGAATTATACATTACAAACGTAAATAATGATTCAAATTGACAAATCAGTTAGTTGAGTCTAGTTACATTTGTTTTTCAATAGAGTCCATATTTTTGTGCGCAGTTTA
Source organism: Didymodactylos carnosus (assembly GCA_905250885.1). NCBI lineage: Eukaryota > Metazoa > Rotifera > Eurotatoria > Philodinida > Philodinidae > Didymodactylos > Didymodactylos carnosus. Next base: position 16,232 of record CAJNOQ010004295.1, on the reverse strand, counting down.
ACTCTCTAACTCTAGGAAGCAGTTTCTGAAAAGATTACTGTCAACAAAAGAAAGAAACCCAAGAGAATTTAGTGGAGAAGGAAAAAATTAAAAAGGTTATTAGGCTTGTTTTGTAAATAATTCCATTTCTACATTAGCTTCTCTTTTTTTTTTAGATCACATGATGACGATGATATTTCACGTTCAAATTCATCAGTATTCGTGTCTTTGAATTCATCTTTGACACCGTCACAAGTCTCCAACGACTCCTGTATTAATATTGATAATCCTGATCAACGCATTACACAAGATACAGATCAATTATGTAAAACGTTAGCGTATATTATTCCATTATTGCTTGTATCACCATTTACCATTGCTTATTATGTTTATCGGACATGGCAAATAACAGGTAAATCGTTGAACTTGGAATTAGAGTTGTAGAATCTACCTGTTTGTTCCGATGATCGTCGCGGGAAAAACTTATTGAAACTTATTTTCTTCTCTTTTTTTTCTAGGATATTGGGGACCATTAACCATTTTTTTGTATTTTATTCTTTCAACAATAATTAATAAATATTTTATTTCATGTGTATCACGTACAATTTATAAACAAAATAGTTATGAAGGTAGTTATCGTTATTTACATACACAAATTCGAACTCATAATGAATCCATTGCATTTTATAATGGTGGTTTATTTGAATTAAAACGTTTTAATTTATATTTTATATCAAAAATACGTGTAATATTATATCGTCGTACAGTTCAAGAATTTTTTCTCTCTTTAACAACAAATTTATTCGATTATATCGGTAGTATATTAAGTTATCTATTGATATCCGTAGCTCTGTTCGTATTTCATCTCTACGATCATTTACCACAATCTGATATAATTAAAACAATTAGTCAAATATCATTTATAACAATGTATTTGATATATCGTTTTAGTATGTTAAATGATATAACAGATAAAATGACAATAATAGCAGCAAATACCCATCGTGTGCAAACATTTATTGAATGGATGAAAAAAATAGATACAAAGTGGAATGACAGTAATAACAGACCAATCATAACAGTAACAGGTATGTTTAATAAAGTTTAACGGATACTATTTCAATTTCAAGATCTATTATATCTATTTTACTGTTCACTCGTTATCACTGATAAATATTTTCAACATCTATCCTATTATCATTTCATCATGTTTAACCGTATCGTCTTTGAATTTTAGGAGAAAATGATTCTCAACATGTTGTTTTACAAATAAAAGATTTATCCTATTCATCACCAGCCAATATACAACATGTTTTAATGAAAAATTTAAATTTAATACTACACGATCATCAACGTTTACTTATAACCGGTAAAATTTAATGCAATACGTATATTCTAAGTAGTTTCATCCTCATTCTCTCATTTTAGGTGATAGCGGAATAGGAAAAACATCCTTATTTCGTGTATTACATTCCATATGGCCAATTACTATAAACGGAAAATTTTCTTTTGATCAAACACAATCATTTTTATTACCACAACGTCCGTACTTTACAAATCAACCATTATACAATGAATTGTTTTATCCAAATCATTCAATAAATTTGCCAACTACTGAACAACAATCAGAAATTGAACATTTATTAGCAGAATGGAATCTTTCGCATCTTTTACAATATGTCAATTCTAATTTGTTTCTATGTCCTAAATATTCATGGAACGATCTTTTATCACCCGGTGAATTACAACGTCTATCATTTATACGTTTTCTTCTTCAAGATAAATTTCAGATTAATCCAATTAAACTATTATTTCTAGATGAAATAGCATCGAGTCTCGATTTAAATATGGAAATGAAAATTTATAATTATCTAATAGAAAAACATCTTACAATAATTAGTATAGGACATCGGCAAACTCTCAAACAATATCATCACATTGAACTCAAATTATATGCAAATGGTTTACATACAATTGAAAATATTGTACACGATTAGCTCTATTTAGCTGTGTTAGGAAAGAAGTAGACTAGTATATTTTGTAATTTAAATGAATAATCAAAAATAGTGTCAGTTTTGTTCTTGTTCTATTTTTATTTTAACATATAACAGTGAATGAATAAATAAAAGAATATTGTTTTGTGTGTTTTTTGTCAAAACTTTTGTTTCATCTCTTTCCTTTTCCTATTGCTGTTTCAAAACTAATTCGTAATTACTTTTTCATTGTAATTTACAAATGAAATAATCGAATTTGAGAAAGGAAAAAGTTTTTTACTTTTCCAATCACTCTCAGTTGATTTGTTTGCTTTTGATTAATTAGTTAATCACGAGTAATTAACAGTTTTAATTCTACCACATTTAATTAAGTTAAGGTTATCGGTTTTAGAACATTGTTGCAGTGAACTGAGTTCTGAGTTCAGTGCAGTGCAACCAATGTTTTAGACTAGTCTGTTTGGGTTCATATGGAGCTTTGACATGTGGTGAGTCATACATGTCATTGATCATTATCATTGATTTATATGAATAGAGAAAAACAAAAGTGTATATTGAGCATAGTTTTTACATCCATGTTTTATCTTTATCTTTATACGAACATCATTTTCGTCTTACAAAAAAATTTGCTCAAACCATCTCTCCTTAAAATGCCATTGTATTGTTGACAAGATTTATCGTAATTTCTTAACAGTTAAACAAGATGTCCACTATCGCCAGAAAAAAGAGCTTAATGTGTAAGACTGTTATACGGATCTTTCTATCTGCAAGATTTCTTCTTCTTGTATGATGTCCTTTTTACTTGACCTCTAGTACATTTTTGTCTTTTTATCAGCAACTTAAAGTACATAGTATCGACGTGTCCGTTTATTTGAGAAAGGGGAGAGAATTACTCATCTGGTAAACTTTATCTTACTGTTTGAATATTTATTCAACATACTTTTCTGCTAGAACTAAACAATAAAATCTTCCGAGTATGTGCATATTAATCGATAAATATAAGAGTGATGAATTATAAAAAAGTTTTAGTGTCACTTTTCTTTTTGGATATTATTTAGAAATTATTTTTAGCACTAACAATGAATTAATGATCGAAATCATTAAATTTGAACGTTGTTGTCACTAAATGTGTCCTATAGTATATGAAGACAGCTGTTTTTTAATATTTATTTTAGACTTGTTTGTAGTTTTAGAGATTTAAGGAAAATAAAAAAAACGTCAATAACAGATTTCTATGTTGATGAACCATTTGAACTACATTTCAACGTAAATCTTTTAACTAAAGCTTAGTGTTAAATAGTAAAATATGCTTTAAGATGTTTTTAACGTGTTTTATTACGTTCAATGGTTATTTTATTGAAGATTTTATATCACGTGTTGTTTTAATTTGAAAACAAGTCAATTTTATAGTCACTTCTTGAAGTCCTTGTTTATATGTATTTCCTGAAAGTTTTTATTATTCTATTCGGAAAAGTGGTGAAAAAGAAAGTTTTTAAAGTAGTCATTCCTGCCAATACGATTATCACTTTTTAATATTTTTCAAAACGATAACATAAAATTGATTGAACAAACCCACTGGCTGTTCAAAAAAGTGTTCTGTTTTAGAAGTTACCATTTCATTAGATCTGTTATACTCCGGTCTACCATCGATATCTTTGTCTTCTCCTTGATGACTATTGAGATTTTAGAACTACTGTACAACATTACCATTTAGGTTTCTAATGTTAATGGTTTTTTTATTCTCTTGTCCAAAGAGCCGCTTAATTATTATGTCAACAAGAGAGAATCAATGAAATAGTTGTTAGTTTCTTCACGAAAGTTAGGAAAACATTAAAATACGACCAAAGACTAAATGGTTGTTAGTTAAAACTTATGATAGTCTAGAAATTGATGGCATTGTCTCTTTGAATAGTCTGTACAGCTGTTTTTTTCTCCAAATGAATTCTGACCTTCTAAAAAAAAAATCACTTAAATATTGGTGACAAAATTCAATATCAAGAAAAAAAAATTCTTATAAAATCTCGTTAGCTTCATTTTTCCTTTGTATAATAAGGAAGTTTTCTCCTGTAATTGAATCAATATGTAGAAAAGAAAAATCTCCACTTCGATGTCACAAAAAAAGGTAGTATAAGAAAAAGAAAAGAAAAATCGATGAAAATGGTCACCTTGTTAGATAATAGAAGAAAAAAAAACAACAACAGTTATTTTTCATTCAACTGAGCTTGAGCTTGTACAGTGTTCCTTCGTATACACAGACAGTACGTAGTCAGTTTTAGAATAATTACATACACGTAGCAATTTTTGAAACGAAAGAAGAAAAAAAAAAAACAAGGTGAGAAAGAAAGAAAAAACGTGTTTCAAATGGAGCGAAAAGTTGAACACATTTTATTTCTGTTGAAGTAAAGTAGAAGAAACAGAGAAAAAAAAATGAAAGCTACTATTCAAAAAGGTAATATTAAATTACCTCTACGCTAATTTCGGCCGACTTCTGTGTTATGTGAGAAGGGTACAATAATCGTGCTTACACAGACATGATATTATCACTATAGATTAAAACGAACTTTTTTCATGTGGTCCATTACATTTCTTTACTCCAAGAATTAACTTATAGATTGACTTGGTCAAGTGTCATGAAGTGTTCTTATTTTAATCTTCCACGTCAGTTAACCCTATGTCTACAGGTGTGAACATTAGTGGAATAGCGTAGAATTGCTATAACAAGACGACGATTCGTTGAGTTAAAAAACAGATTTTTTTCGAACGTAAGCTGACATCATAAGCTAGTCATTACTATTAAGTAAATTTTTGCTTCTTCGACTGTAAACCAAGTTACGACTGTTTCAAGTTCTCTTTGCAAGATCAGCCGCCGGCTGGATGTAAAAGGTTAAAAAGCTAAAAAGTTGATCGCAATTGTGACTATTGACGGAAAAATGAAAGAATGGACTAGGATGTTTTTTGAATAACGTTTAACAGAAAAGTGATAGAGACTTGCAGTCTTCACTAATTGGAAGTCAATACCTAACCACATCTTTTCATCACAAAAGTCATTTTGAAAGTTTTCTTTCAAAGTATGTTTTCCAACAGATCTTTAGAAAACAGGACCAGCATCCGATGGCTTGGGGTAATCTTGAGATTGCATGGAACATACGTAATCGACCACGCTGAATCTTGTGACAATGTTTGTTTTTAGAAAAGAGTTCAAAAATCTGATGAAACCTGAGTTTTACCAAAACAGGGGTTTTTTCAAGTTGTTTTCATCTAATATTAGAAAATTCACAGTTCACTCAAAAAACAACAAAACGAGCTAAAAATGTCAGGATATGGCTAAATTTGTCTGGTAAACGTGTTTATATTATCGAAAAAGTCGAAAACCATATTTTTGCTTAAAAGTGTTTAAGAAATCCTTTTGTAAAATCATCAACTTTTGTAAACTTGTTTTTCGAGATCTCTTATAATTACATTACAGAATAGCATAAATACTCTACATTCTGACGTTTTAAGGTCGTTTTGTTGTTTTCTGAGTGAATTCTGAATTTTTTTGTAATAGATGAACATAACCTGGAAACCTCAGTTTTCACCAGATTACGACAATAGTAAAGTTCGAACAACAGTAAATCTCGACACCTCTCTAACTGTCATAGATCAGAAGAAAAATGTGAGTCGGTGATCTGCCGCAGAAGCTCTAAAAACATTTTCTCTTACAGTTATTTTTAACTGTAAAAGAATACCGTTCATTAATCAAATTAAAGCTTAAAGTCAGGACTATCAGAATCACTAGTCAATTTTTCACAGAGAAAATTTTAAAGATGGTCATTGTCACAGTCAGAGGCGGCGGAATGATTTATTCTAGAAGAGGCTCAACAAATTTTCGATTCGTCGTCTTTTTCGATCTACAGACTGAGTGAATCATGCTAGCCTTTCCAAAACTTAGACTACCTTTCAGCCTCTCCTGATCCAAATTTAGGGGAGGCTCGAGCCTCCCCAAGCCAAAGGACTCCTCGACCTATGGTCACGATTGGTCATTGTCCACCTTATCATTTGATTTTCGTTATTTTTTCTATTTTAAAGGTGATAGCTAGAGTCTAAGATGAAAAGGAATATATAATCTAGGTTCTACTCTACGTGATTCCATTGAAATTGAACTTAAAAAGTTTTATTTTGGCCGGTGCAAAAAAATCGCTCATCAATCGAGTACTAAAATTTTAATTTTTGAAAAAATTACAACAAACATTAAAAACTGATGTTGTTTATTAAATGGTCTTTTCTTAAAAAGAGAGATTGTAAGCGGATTTTGAAGATTCGAAATAAAAATGATTAAATCGAAAATTTAATTTTCAAATTAATATGTGTAATTAGTGTGAAAAACTGCGTCCGGTGATGTATATTTAAGGGCGTTGATGTTATAAGTGAAAGAAATGCTTGCAGATTATCACACGCTTAATGACTGTTAGTTGACCAATTAATTGTTTTAAATTTCAACAAAACTCTATACTGAAAAACATTTTAGCAATATATAAAGTACTACTTAATATGTTGTTGTATAGTTTTAAATGTAATGATTTTGTTTTAGTTTTAGATTTATATTCATTTCAGCCATCCATATCGATTTGAATTTAATTTATTATTAATAATAGTAAATGACTCTTCCAAATATCGTATCATTAGAAGAAAAAGCTCCATTTTTAAAACAATTAAATAATATGATCGATGATTTAGATAAAAAAGCTCAAGTTGAACATCGTCTATTAGATGAAATGGAAAAAAAATGGTTAGGAACATTAGCGACTAAAGATGATCAACAATTAGCAACAAATCAAGATCAAAATCATACTGATAATCAACATATTGAAGAAAGTAGAAAAAATGGTTTATCCAATGGTCCGATAGAGAATCATCTAATACCAAATAAATTAGATCTTCCATTAACATCATCAAATATTTCTAGCAATTTAACTAAATTAAATAATCAAATTAAAAATGATTTTATAACACATTGTCTATCTTTTATGAGTGAAGATGAAGAAGCAATGAATTGTTTTCAAACCGTATGGACAAAATATTTACAATCAGTTGGCGATGTATCATTGGTAGGTATGCATCAGTTCCAGAACTGATGTTTGGACATTCAGAAAAACGGTTATTATTGGATTATTAAATTGTGGAACATCTCATTTTGAATTAAACATGAAAATTGGCTAACGATCAATCTTTTGTCTGTGCGTTATCATTTTTGGCCTTTTGTTCATTTTATACAAGTTGACGGATATATCATTAGAGAGCTGAGCGACGTCTCATTTTGTAGATCAAATGTGTGCTCTTCAAAATTTACTAAGAATTCAAACCGAAGGTGTAACGAGGTGTAAGAAAACATCTCGGACATTTTCTACTATAGCTGAACAACGATCGATCTAATCGGTTTGAATCCACAGTGAACTTTGAAGAGCACACTTTGATCTACATATTGAGACATCATTCAGCTCTTCGTGGTATATCCTTCGAGTTTTATACGATTAAAAAACAGAGCAAATAGCAACGCACAGACAGCGTTACGCGGTCTTGTCGTTTAGGAAATGTGCGCACCATAAAAGTTATTATTCAGAAAATTTTTAAGATTAATTGTGATAAAAACAGGAGCATTGTGACAGATAGAAACTGTCAGAAGTTTCACTCTTTTGAATGGATTGTATTTTCAATAAAGTTAACTTTAGAATGTTTTTTTTTGAATGATAAGTTTTTTTGGTGCGAAAATTTTACAAAATGAGATGTTTCATAACTCTGAACAACTTTTAATAACCAAGTTATTAACAGTTTTTCTAAATATTCAGACACTAGTTCTGAAACTGATGCATAGATAATCTTTGATAAGAAAAACGTTAAGACTTTCGATTATAAATTTATTGATATAGCTCCTAATGAGTAATTATCCTCTAATCAATTAATCCATTGTTTCTTTCATTTAGTTATCTGCATTTTTCGACACTCTACCACATAATGTAAAATTAGCCGTAATACCAAAATATCAAACTGATTTAATAAAATGGTGTAAAAATTTATTTCATATTAAATGTGAAGCACTATTATGTACAACATATTATTCCGAATCATTTCAACGTGTTATTCGTTTAGCTTTGAAAAGTAATAAAAAATTCTCGAATGATAATAATAATACTAATAAAAAAGGCATTATTTATGTGTCAAGTGATTTTGATCCACAATTAAAAGATGATCTTCTTGTTGCCATACCTGATGTTTGTTTTACACATATACAAACTGATTTATATCGTGAGGATGTATTAAATATTGATAAATTAAAACAAACAATAATTAACGATGTTGATAGTACAGAAGAATATCCGCTAATGATTATTGCAAATGTTGGTACACCATTTTTAGGACATATTGATGATTTAGCTCAATTAAAAGCAATAGCCAATCATCATCAAATATGGTTACATGCAACGGGTATTGTAATATTTAATTTTGACTATTAAAATAATGTTATCAAATCTACTATTCTAAATATTTTCTATTTCTTTTGTAGGTGATCTTCTAGGTTCAGTAACCTTGTTATCATCCGATGATAATCCTAATATATGTTGTGATAGTCTTACATTGGATTTAATTAAACTATTTGGTATACAAAATTTACCTTATTTGACATTATTTGTTCAAAAATCATCCTTTATTCCATCATCGCTAAATCGAGGATCACTTACTACATTACATTCAAATGAATTAGATACAAGTTCAAATACAACGTTAACATCAACGAATGGTAGTCAAGGAATAAATAATGATAATCAACAAAGTTTAGTACAATCTAACGATAGTAAAGAAATTAATTATGATGTATCTGCAACGGCACTTTCGACAGCACCTTTATCATTTTATGATATGATATTACAATCATCGTCAATGAGTTTTATAAGTTTTTGGTCTTTATCACAACGTTGTACAAATGAACATGTTTTACATCATATGAAACATTCATTTTATTTAACAGATTTATTAATAAAATCTTTATATCAAATAAAAGAAATTAAAATATTAAATGATAACTCATCTGATAAAAATAATAATGAAATGAATTATAATCCTACAATAACATACAAATGCATTTGTGATGGTTATTCGTCCACAATACCGTTACCAATTTCTGTTGTATTATTTCGTTTTGAGCCGGATATATCAAAAGTATGTACATAAATTCATGTTGTAAATTTATATCTATATCAAACTATAATTTCAGACAAGAATAGAAAACTCTAAATTTAGAAGATTGATGATTATTTTGTGTTTATGATTATTAATGTCATTGTTTTTCTTTAGATTCAAGATATCAACGATATGAATGATAATGATATCGATAGTTATGTTGATCTTTTAAATATGTGGCTTTATGATAAACTTAGTCAACAGTATCCAAAAATTAATTTAGAATTATTAAAAAGTATACATTTTCAACCGCATCGCTCAGTTGATAATAAAATTGAAACAAATCGATATCCTTCGCATGCATTTCGCTTTGCTCCATTAGAACATTTACTTGACGTTATCGAAGAAAACGATATGAAAATATTTATAGACGATATTAAAAAATTTTGTGAAATATTATTAGCCACAATGGCAGCTAAAAGTCGATTAAATACAGCGATTAAAACAAGTTATCCAAATCTTGTATCAGTTCCACTAGTTAACTGGGCAGGAATTGGTGGTGTTCGATATGTTTCTGATGTTAGTAAACAAGAACAAGAAGAGATAAATGATAAACAAGAACATGAACAATTGGCAAATGGTGATAATAGTAATCAACAGGAAAATGATACATCAAATTTATATTCTGTTCAAGATATGAATACGGTTAATGCCGAATTAGCTAGAAAATTGCAAACAAATGATTCAGCATTTACTTTAGGAGTTAATGATCAAGAATTATTATATTTACGTTTAGGTATGGTGAGAAAAAATGATGATCTTGATGTGTTATTAAGAAAAATACAAGATGCGGGTCGTGAAACAGAACAATCGTTAAAATATGTTGAAGTAAGTAAAATTTAGTAACAAGAGAACCGCCCGAGGTGATACATTCCGTTTCTAATGAGTTATACCTCAATCGATAGAGTATATCGAGCTATTAAAAGCCCTAAAAGGATTCCGGTTCATGGCTTTTAAAGACTCGGTTTTCTGGAAAACTAGTTTTTCAGAAACTCTAAAATATAACCAAAATCTTTCTTAGTGAGGCATAATTGTAACGCGCACATTTCTGATTAAAACGAGACATCTCCCAGCTCTACACGAATTTTCTTTGAAAAGTTATAGAATTTACAAGAAAAGCCCTAAATTTATTTCTTCTTATTTCTATAGCTTTGAGTTGACAATGAACATTTAGGGCTTTTCGTGTAAATTCTATAACTTTGCAAAGAAATGTCGTGTAGAGCTGGGAGATGTCTCATTTTAATCAGAAATGTGCGCGCTACACTCATGCCTCACTAAGAAAGATTTTGGTTATTTTTTAGAGTTTCTGAAAAACTAGTTTTCCAGAAAACCGGATCTTCAAAAGCCATGAATCCGAATCCTTCTAGGGTCTTACTAGCTCGATATACTCTATCGATCGAGGTATAACTCATTAGAAAGAAGCGTATCACCTCGGGCGGTTCCCTCATAAGATAAAAATTCATTCTTAACATAACACTCGAATGAAGTACACATTGTTTTTCCTATGCATTTTACGTATTTTTTTTTTAAATTGTTTAGGTAATGGCCGAAAAAGTACGAGAAGGTATTCGACAAGCTGAAAAGGACTTACAAGATGAAAATCAACAATTATTATACCAAGAAGGCATCTTACGTCAATTACCAATTGTTTCCAATCTTTTAAGTTGGTGGTCTCCATCACCGACACCGACAACATCAGTTAAAGGTCGTTCATTTGATTTACAGTCAGGAGCAGTTGAAAGTACCGAATCCGTTCATCGCTATCGTATGCAAATACAAAAGACCTCCATCAATGATCAAAAACAACGTATGCAACAACAGGCAGATATGCATGAAGAACAATCGGAAACATTGCCAAATCATAATGAAAATGAAGCATCATCTTCGTCATCGGCTTCGTCAGTATCGTCAACTCATGAGAAAAATTCACAGCAATAATTTTTTAATTACCAAGCATCATACTGTACTGAGTATTTTCTCTCTCTCTCTCTCTCTTTCTCCCTCCTTCTCTCTTCTCTTCTAACTTTTTCAATTCCTCGAACATTCACAATAAATAGTTGTTCCATTTCAGTTGTTTTGAGTAGACGAACAGTAAAATGGGTGAGGTCCTTAATACATAAATAAATATTAAATATTTGTTTTTATCTTTCAGTGCTAAATATAAAAAAGTTTTTTTATTCGATCAAAAATCTTTATGTCAATGAATTGCAGTTTCGAACAAGTTATGTTTTTTTTTCTAAATTATTTGTGTTGTATATTATTCATAAGAAAAATGCAATTTTTTATGTATATTATTGTTGATGCAACGCAAACTGAGCTAGCTAAAATCCAAAAATAATTTGTGATGAAGTTTTATCGTCGTTAATATGACATTTTCTCTCTCTCTCTCTCTCTCTCTCTCTCTCTCTCTCTCTCTCTCTCTCTCGCTGTCTCTCTTTTGTTTGTTGAATTTTTTTGTCTCATGCTTATTTGCTATTTTCGTTTTCTTTTATCGATTATCCTAAGATGGGGTCAAATCTCAAATAAACGACAATTAATCAAATGTTAGGTAGTCTAAGCGTGGCTAAAAATACTGTATTGCTCAAAGAGTTACAATTATAAATTATTGCTTTTGATTAACTGTTGAAAGATTGGATAAACTGTACAATGTTGTGCGATTTATACAGTCAGACATATGCGTGGATATTTGTAAAATATGTTAACAGTTCAGAATTAAAATCTGATATAGTGACAAATAGAGAGAGTTGGTCGAAGTGATTCTACTAATATAGAATAATATTCAGATGGATACTTATTTAATGGCCGTAAATTTGGAGAAGGCCCTGTTACTACTAACGAGGGAACGTTCCCAAGTGCAAAATTATAGAATTTATAAGAAAAGCCCCAAATTGTCCGTTGTCAGCTCAAAACTGCAGAAATACGGAAAAAATTAATTTAGTGCCTTTCTTGTAAATTGTATAACCTTGCACACCTCATGTGTGTTAATAAAAAAATTTCTAGAAAAATAACGTGTAAGATTTTTATCACACACTACAGCAATGACAAGTTGTATTCCTTCTTTAATATAATAGTGCCCTTGTACGTGTATTCTATAAATAAAGAAAAATATTTAGAATCTGAATAATAAGCAATAGTTTCAAGCAGCTATACACACACACACACACACACACACTTTCTCTGATTTTATTTAACTTCTCTGTCAATAATGTCATGAACAACTGAGATTTGATTACTTTATTAGTATTCAGCCGTTCGTACACCGATATTTGATCAATATTTTCTAAGCTTATCATTTCAGTCAATATTTATCATGTAATAGTATATTATTTCCTTAAATTCACGTTCCATAAAATTAAAATTCACTTTAGAATGGTGAATGAAAAGATGTATATTCTAAAAAGATCGGATTGTGTAAAAACTTTCCATATTTATCTAATTGAATTAATTATTTTGTATAGTATTTGTCAACATTATAATATTTCTTTTTTTTTTTTAATAACTATAATCTTTTTTCAATCACAGAAAAAATATTAGTTTTTGACAGTTCGGAAGTGTTCATTTTTTTTCCATTTAAAAAGTTGAAAATCAAGGCGTAGAGGAAATAGTTTAGTGTAGATAAATATGATACGTCCTTTTTATTAAAAATAGAATGTTTTAGTGTAGATTTTTTAATGCGTCAGTAATTTTTTTATAAGAAGAATGAATAAATATATAACATGCTTTGCATGATAACAGTGAGATAAACATTATTAACAGGAAAAACTACATTATTCACACACATTTAGCACAAAATTATTCTTTATACAGATGTTTTTTTGTTTTTTTTCGAAAATAAATAAACGTCATCTTAAACGCGTTTTGTTTAACACAGTTGTGCTATAGTATCAAATATACAAATAATGGAAGACAATTTAGAATTGAAAAAAATAGTTATCATTAGATCACAGTCGTATAGTGATGATATCGGATGATAATGGTTTTTGTTTATTATCTATTACTGGCCATTTAATTCCATTTGTTGACTCTTGTGTATCTTCTGTCAATTTTCGTTTTGATTTATGTTTATGTGAATGAAGTTGAGATTCTTCTTCTTTTTGACTTGATTTTTGTCTCAAATATTCATTTTTCATTCTTTCTTCACCAATTCGTTTCCAATTTCTAAAACTGCTATTGTTTTCTCGTTGTTGATCTTGTTGTTCTCGTTCAAGTCGTTGAGAACGTAATTGATCTAATACGGCATGAAGTAAATTTTGCCATCGATCATTACCACTCGTGGATGAGGATGCGTCATCATCATCATCATTTACATTCTGTGATAAATTATTTTCATTTATCTGATTGATACTTTGATCATTTGTTTCTTGTTCATCATTATTCACTTTTTCCTCATGATGTTCAATCATATGGAAGTGATGACGAGTCTTTTTTGATGGCATTACCGAATTTTCATTCAATGTAGTACTATTAACGTTACTATGAGATGACAATTCAGGATGATGTTTTTTCTTTGTTTTACGTGATCTTTTACCCATACGAAATACTTCAGAATCAACAACGTTTATCACGTTGCTGTTTGCTTCGTCCAATAAACCACATCTCATATACCAATCTCTAAATTAGAAAAGTAAAGTAAATAAAAAAAGAGTACTTGTTTCCTAGATATTTGTGAATGAATATTGTCTATTTATACTTACATAAATTCATCTTTTGTAATATGATCATCATCATTTGCATTTAATTCATTGAATGCTTCTTCAATTCGATGTTTAAGATTTGCTTTTTGTATTCGTGTATCTTCACTATCAAAGTGATGTTTATGTGTTGTAGCTGTTACATCTATAAGTGTATTTAATACTTTTTCAATTTCCTTTTTTGTTATTTTTCCTAAATAAAAAAAAAAGAATTTCTTTTTTTATCTTATAATAAAATATTTGAATTATTTTTATAATTTTACCGTCTTCATCAAGATCAAATACAGAAAATAATGTTTCAACTAATCTTAAACGATTGGCAACGGATGCCGCCGATAAGGCCATAATAAATTCTCTATAAAAATAAAAAAAAATAAGATCAATAAATTAGATTTATTATTATTAAAAATAATTTATTTTTTACCGAAAATCAATATAGTGATTTTTATCTTGATCATAAATATTAAACATGTGACGAACATATTCTTGAGTTTTTGATGTTGGAGTACCCATAATTTTTTTATATTCATGTTCAAATTGTTTAAGTGACAACTGACCATCTGGACAATCTTTTAGAAAATTACTAAAAAAAAACAAAAAACGAAAATACAAATGATACAATATATTTATCAAATATATATATAAAAAATATACTTACGCATGCCATATACGAAGTTCTTCTTCTGTAAAACCCGTATCTTCACACAATTCAGCAATACTTTGTTTACTCAATGATTCAACAGCAAACCGTTTTTTACATGATCTAGAACCCATCTTTTCAAGAGTTAAATCTGAAATCAAATTGTATAAGTATTTTGATAAAATAACAAAATTTTTAAATTTATTAGTGAATAAGATGAGAGTAATCCAGTCAAGATAGTTCTTAGTAAATATGCTTATAAATAGTTTTCTTTTAATTTATCAAATTAAATCTTACTCAAAACAAGCGTCTGATTAATTATATTGTTCTTCTACATATCGGACAATAAAATAAGACTAAAAATCAATTTATATCGATTATCTGATTAATTTTTTTATTTATAAAAAAGCCTGATACTTAGTCGTAATACATATTTAGATACATATACAGAGGAAGAAAAACATTGATGTTAAAGCGTCACAAAAATAATGGAGAAAGACAGAAAAAGAGGTAGAAAAAAGAAAGAGGTGACAATATACCTTGTACATTTACGTATCTGATTTTGTCTTTACTATAGATTCGAAATTTTTCACTTATTCATTGTACATAGATAAAATATCTCGTTCGCATAGATTTGATTTGATGTCCATTTTAAAAATCTCCACCTTTTAGTTACAATAACTTGTTTGCATAAGTATTTGTCACTTTTAAACACTATAAATTTGATTTTTGAAGTTTATTCTTTTTCTGTTCTCTTATTTTTTTTCTTGTAGTTTTTTATTCATATATGATTATAGGTCATGTTTGTAATACAAAAATACAAATTAAAGATGACATATTTGATCGAGAATTATCTAAAAGAGGATATATCAATAGCCTATGACCTTCTTACTTATATTTTGTCTTATTAGAATACATGATCTATCTGATCTTCTACCATTTCACGCTTACTCCTATGATTCTTGCTTTCACATGTGGGTATCTTAACTGAATGAGTGTCTTACCCCTCATCTACTGTCATACTGTGTCCCTTTGTATTAGTCCTTACTCTTTCCTTTTTGGTCTCTTTCTCTCTCTTCTTGTATATATTTTCTTTTCTGTCATTTTTACAGTAACGATATAACCTTAAGATTTCTTAGTCATGTATTAAAGTAAACTATGAACATGTGATGCAACAATTGTCTCGATTTGTCCTATATTTCATCGAAATAAAAAAATTTATATAAAAAAAATATTTTCTAAACTATTTTGCAATGTATATTCGATAAAAAATCAATAGTTTTTGGAAAATCTATCAAAAAAATACGACAAGAGTCTGTTTGTGAGCATACCTGAAACTAATTTGTCATTATGAAGATATACTAGTAATGTCTAGAATTGAACAAGTTCAAAGATATAGCAAAAGTTTTACAAAAATTCGATTAATATGCTAAGTAATAACATACATTTTTAATGTAGTTCAAGTTCAACATTATTTTCTTTTTAACTAAGACTAGTTTAAATAATTTGAATAAAAAACAAAGCATCCTTCGAAAGAATTTTGAACAAAATCCATTGTTTAATTTATTTTTTGTCTTCAAAATTATTAAAGTAAATTCGTATTTTTCTAAAATACATCTGTACTAGTAATAAATAATGGTATTTTTATCCTTCAGTATTATTTGTTAAACATGGGTTATATTACCGGTATATCAAACTTAACCTTTTTTTTTTGTA
>CAJNOQ010004294.1:0-17861 GCA_905250885.1 Didymodactylos carnosus | reverse complement strand
CCCCCCCCCCCCCCCCCCCCCGCGCCCCCCCCCGCCCCCCCCCCCCCCCCATCAAGACAAAATCGCCTTGTTGAGAAACAATAATTATCGTTTTGCGCCATGAAGCTCAAGTTGTACAAAGCTGAGCCTATCAGATAAAGTTGAGGATATTCAATTTGCTACATTTCGTCTTTTAGACTCAAATTTGGGAAATATCTCCTTCATAGTGAAAACTCGAGAAAATCACGTTTTAAAGCTAATTTTCTATTTTCCACCACAAAGGAAGTACTTCTCAAACTTGAGTTTGGAACAGAAGGTGTAACAAGTTTAAGTTTCTAAAATAGGAAAGATTTTCTTTGCAGTGAATTACCAATCACCGAGTCTTTCAAACGCAGAAACTGAAGAATATATAGACTTTTTGAGCGGTACTATTTGTGATGTAGTAAAAACGTGATCTTTTGACGGTGTGATTTTGGTAGGTGATTTCAATGCGCATAGTGACCTCTGGTGCAATTCGCATCTAGAAACAGCAGCAGGCAAAAAGTTTTACGATTCTTTTGAGACTCTCAATTTCAAACAATTAGTCAAAGAGAGTTAGCAAAGATGGCATAACAAAACAGTGCTTGACTCGGTATTCACTAGCTCTGCCACCTTCATAAAATACGTTGAAGTTGAGGACGATTTGTTCGAAAATTGTGACCATAAGATTGTTAGAGTTGTGCTTACAACTGATATGACTCGATCGCCACCACTGACACGTAAAATTTATACCTATTCTACTACTGACTGGAACTATTTTCGTCACGAATTAGTAAAACTGCTTAATGCTGTTGCAATTCTCTTCTACAACTAGTTGTGTGAATGAAAAAGTAATAGTATTAGAGAATTGTGTAATGGATGCAGTAGATAAATGTGTTCCTAAAATAGTTTGTATATTTTCATTAGATCAGCCATGGTTTACTCAAAAGTTAAGACAACTTTCTCGACAGAAAAAACGTTTATACCGAAAGCAAAAACAAACTAATTCCTTAATCTTCCAAAGCGAAGTATCTAAACGTAGTTATCGCATTCGAAAAAGTATGTGAAGTTGAGAAAGAAAATTATCTGGAAAAAATACGTTAACTAATGCGTCAAAAAAATCGTGGTGGAATTTAGTCAAAACGTTATTTCGACGGTCTCGCTCTTCGAAAATTTCTAAATTAAGAGATCAAAATAATCAGGAATGGTTCGACAATAGAATGAAAGCATATATTCTTAATCAACATTTTACTTCCATATGTACCATGGCTGCGGCCGATTATTACAAAGATATTCCATTTGATAAGCTCAATCTCTCTCAACTCCTACATTAGAGCTTTTTATGGTAACCACTAATGAAGTTGAAAAGCGCTTAAAAGGCGTTAGTAAAGCTACCAGCCAAGGCATAAGTGCAAAAATTTTAAAAGAAGCCGGGTCAGTTATTGTTGTAGACTTGAAACATATGTGTGATTATTCTCTTTCGTTAGGACTTTTTCCGGAAAAAAGGAAAATTGGAGTTATACATCCACTATTTAAAGATGGAGATACGGTTTTACCGACGAATTACAGACCTATTACACTTCTTCCTTCTATGTCTAAAATTCTCGAAAGATTGGTTTATAATAAGGCATATGGACATCCGAAAAACCATCATCTGCTAACACCCTTACAATCAGGTTATCCAGAGGGATTCTACGACAAATTAGTTGATCGATTTAGTGCATGACATAGAAGAAAATTTAGATTCTAATAAATTTACTGCAGCTGTATTTCTTGATTTTGCTGGCGTTCGACAAAGTTTGGCATAAAGGACTTCTATACAAGCTAAAACAAAAAGGCATGTATTCCGAACTTTTAAAATGGTTTCAGGGTTATCTAACTGCTTGAAAATGCACTACGCTTGTAAATGGATAATCTTCTTCACCTCTTGTTATAAACCGTGGTGTGCCTCAAAAGCTGAATTTTAGGACCACTTTTATTCTTAATATTCATCGACGATATTTGTGGTAATAAACGGTCGAACCTTCGTTTATTTGCAGACGATACATCAATGTATCATAGTTCGGACAATATTTTTATAAGTAAAATATTTTAAATCAAGATTTGAAAGACGTTTTAGAGTGGACCGAATTTTAGTAGTTACCCTTGAATTTAAAAAGTGTGTGGCTATGTTTTTCGGTAAAGTTTCTGTACCTCCTCAGTTGTTATTGAATGGAAATGTTATCCACTACGTCGAGCGGCATAAACATGTTGGTTTGCACTTAACAACGAAAGCTAGACTGGTCTTTGCATGTATACAAGGTTACAAAACAATGTAAATATGCATTGCATCTAATGCGCTGTTTCAAATATACTCTAAGTACGACTACACTCGATCGGATGTACAAATCGTATATTTTGCCAGTGTTAAGTTATGCAGACGTAATCTGTGCATCTGCGAAAGAGATTCAGACTGCAAATACCCCTTTGCCCAATGTATTAGCTTATTTAAATCCAACTGCAAAACTACTGTACGATGCTGCACTGACTGTTGTGCTATGCATCTCCGTTCGCGAGATAAAGTCTTCGGCATATCAGGATGGCTATTACTCGAACATCTATGCATTAGCGCAAAATCGACTTTTTTACGGAGAACAGAATCGGTTCAAATTTTTTTCTGAAGAACTTATTATATGAATCGACGGTCAGCAAAGTACCTCTTGATTCAAATCACTTTTCGCATTTTGGCACGAATAGTAGTGCCTTTTAAGTGGCGCCACTATTCGCGCCAAGATGCGAAAAGTGATTTGAATCAAGAGGTACTTTGCTGACCGTCGATTCATATAATAAGTTCTTCAGAAAAAAATTTGGATCGATTCTGTTCTCCGTATAAAAAGTCGATTTTGTGCTAATGGCAACACACAAAACTTTATTATTATTCAAAATATTTAGAGGTCTTACTCCACTTTTTCTAGTTGATAGAATATCAAGATCAGTAGCAACAACAACTATGACCTTGCGATGTTCTGCTTCTAACAAATGCATGAACGTATACCGCACCCATAAATTTAAGCTCGAAACTACATTTTTTCCATGGACAATTAAGCAATGGAATGCCTTACCTACTGCTATTCCTACAATTTCAGCTTAAGAAAATTCCATTTTGCAATAAACAATTTTTTTTTCTTACCGTAAATGGCCGAGATTCAAAACCATTGAAAGAAAATATGATATGATTTTTAATCAAATGCGCGTAAATTTGTCTCGCTTGAATGATCACCTGTATAAAAAGAACTTAGTTAGTAGCTCTCAATGTGCTTGTGGAAAAGCTGAAACAGTACAGTATTGCTTCTTGGAGTTACCAGCAGATACGAATTATCTTTGAAAATGAATTGAACGCTCTAGTAAACGATACCCTTACTCTTGAACACATTCTCTATCTAAAACCTGCAACATCTTTAAACGTAACAGAAATGAATGAACTATATAATATCGTAATTACATTTATTCGTGACACACAAAGATTCGAATCTCATGATATCCTTTTCTTCCCTTTGTTCATCAGTTAGTCTCTTTTATTTTTAATCCTATTATTGTCATTACTTTCACTTTTTTATGTTGTCCTCATGTATCGTTTCTATATATGTATTATTGTGCTGTCCTCTGTCCTCAATCAATTTATGTTAAGATGTAATGGGTTCGCCTCCTTCTAATCATAGCTGTACTGATTTTTTCAACATTTCTTCTATTAAATAATTCTTCTATTAAATAAAGTTTACAACAATTTTCTAAATTTTGTCTGCTAGGCTCAGCTTTGTGCAACCAGATCTTTAGGATAAAAAACACTACAAGACGTTTTTTAGTCTGGAGATCGGCTGCTAGAGACCGAACGCCAGCAGAAAAATTTTAGAAAATTAAATTTCCAACATTTCATGTTCCCTTCCATCCTGGTGGGAAACGCTCATTATTGTTAATTAGTTATTTTAAATTTAGTAAATTATTTTTATCTATAACAAGAAAGAGAATGAGTGTGGACTGAGTTGAAATCTATGCACGAGCTGTGTTTCTTTTTTTTTCATCTCGATTTACAACTAATTATGTCACTTTTTATATCTAGCGATTCTTTTTTTTTAAACAGCTAGATGAATCGTACGCTTAATCGCTAGATGTATCTAGTTCGTATTGTTTTCTATCAACCATAATTTCTTACCAGATGCACCTATTGTATCGTGTAATCGGATCAAATCCGATGTACCTAGCTAACTGGATATTTTTTACCCTTTTATCTAGATACTTTTGATACAGAATCGGGCGATACTCCAGCGAATGTATCTAGATCTTTTATCTTATGTTTTCGTGCTTGGGATGTTATGTTCTATATCATGTGTGCACTACAGTAAAAGGAAAAAAGAAAAAGCACAGTAAAGTGGAAGAGTCTTATATATACTGAGAAAATGTTCACTAGTGTCATATTTGCCTCATATGACGATCTTAGCAGAGATTTGAAAGCTTGCATTTATCTATGATATATTTATTAGTTAAATAAATTAAACAAACATGCGGAGGAGAAATACGGTTTATAGGAGAGTTTTTGATTAGAACAATTTTTGAAGTACTTCTCCTAGATTCGATCTGCCGACGTTTTATACGTTGTACTTCTCCAACTGCACAACATGATATTTTGTGCTGTTCTGTACTATATTTACTTAACTAACGCTTGTTTTGAATACGAATATGAGTATGAAAAGTATCACACAAAAGAAATAGCATAAAGCAGTACGTTTTCATTCACCTTCTCGTTCTCTCTTTATCAATAAAATTTGCAGTCAATATTCTATTTATTTTACTCTGAATCACCTCCTGGTGATGACAGATATTTCAAACGATTATGTGTATTTAAATAAGAAGGAGAAAATGCCATTCACACATTGGTAAACATATATTATGGACGTAAAAATAAAAGATTTGCTAAAAGAAAATTAACAGAATGGATCTCGAAAAGAAAAAAGACAGAAAAGATCCCGAAAAAATGTCAATAAGCATTTCTGCATAAAAGATCTTAGAATAATGACGGGTCCGGAACGAAAGCATGTGACATTTATTTTTATTATATAACAGGTATCGTTTTCAACTTCATTCTAACTGTAAACCTAGAAATGTCACGTCGTACGTGGAATGAGATGCTCTTATGCGATAGTGGAAACTAAATAAAATATAAATGTATTCACATTGTTGCAACAATGACTGCCAATCATGAACTGATGAATTCGTTCGTTGATCATCGGCAGCTCGTTTTGATCGTTGCTCATGTAGATAGGGTCTCAAAGACTATTCATGTATACATGCAATTCGTTTAACGATGACATTGGGCACAAATTTGTTCTACAACTTATTGATAAAAGAAGAGAAAGAGCAAGTCCAAAAAAGGATTAAGTAAGCATTAATAAGCACGAGACTAGAAAACTGAACTTGTTCTCTTTTGTTTACATCTGTCCCTATTCTTGTAAATAACAAAGTGTTGGAAAAGGTTTGCATTAAAGAATCGTTTTGCCAAAGACTGTACTGTTCGGAACGTCGAATGTACGCGGGTCTGAGAGTGTTTGCTATTAATTAGTTAATTTTTTCGAGATCTTTTCTGATTTCATCCATATATTGTCATGAGTTTGTGTATTTAGGCGGAATATTAATACATCTAATTTCGAGTGTAGCATTGTAAAAGTTAATTAATGTACACCTAGACTGAGCTATCATCATTCATACTAAACACTGTTTGTTGTGTGTTAGTCGCCAACTTTTAAGAATAATGAGACGTTTGCACTTATATGCTTTTTAGCTTGACTATTCATGTCGTCAACAAATAATTGACTATGAGTAGACTATTATCAACTGAATAACTATCAGATGCCGTTTTGTTGACTTTTTTTTATAGCTTTTTTGTATAGTTTGAATTCTGTTTGATGCAAAGGAACATTCTTTTTCAGCATGATTTCAACATATCACGTATTTTCAAAGGTGTTGGTAAAGAAAGAAAGATATACGATTCTACTGGTAGTCTCGTTTTTCGATTGTGTGTAAATGCTAGCTGAGTTTAGCTACAAATGAGGAAGTGTCATGATATCCGGATTATTAAAAGTCTTTTTTTAACTCATCCGAAAACTATTCATCCAGAACCCAACATGTCGGATGAATCATTTGCCGAACATGCTGGAATCCGGATGAATTTCCTTCTATCAACCCCGGTAGCTTCTTAAAAAACCTTTCAAGTCCGGGAAAAAAATTCTAGATGAGTTTGTCACTTATAATAAAAAGCAATGCAAGTCCGCATGTCATAGAGTATAATAGTAATACTAGTAGTTTCCTTATTAAAGTACATTTGGAGTTGGTGTCATTCATAAGGCATGTCCGCACACACTTTGATATCGGTCGACTGCTATAGTTACTTAAAACTGGAATTTAGTGGAATTTCGGTTGCATTACAATAAAATTTAACGGTGTTGTGTTTGTACGTGTGTTTAGTGAACTATTGTTTCCATGAAAAAATGTCATCAGAGTAGTTACTACTTTCTTTCATTATTATTAGTTCAGATGAACTTATTCTTTTCTTATGCTTCTTGCTATGTATAGGTTTGAATTCTATGTTTTTATTGTGCACTATTGTCTGTGTTGTACATAGTGAAATAGTGTTCTTTTGCTACTTTTACATTATGAGACAGTTCGAGTGAACGGTGGGTACTTTATATAAAATATAACTGAGATTTATAGAAAGATCCACTTTATTCCTTTTTAAAACTACTGACAGAGCTGAGAATAGTTTACTTTCGACTTGCTGCAGTACAAAGAAACACTTTCATCATATTTACAGTACTACGTTTTCTGAACTAAAAAAGTAGAAGATAAAAATAATAACACTAAATATTATTAGAAATATGAGCCATTTTTCCTATTGTAGACTTACCCCATTAAGTCATACTTGACTTACTTGATGTACGATTCAAGACAAATATACAACTGATTAACTATCGGACCTGCATTGCTCTTTATTGCAAGTGAAAAACTTATACAGAATATTTTTTACCGGAGTTGATGGAGGGAAATTCATCGGGAAATTTTACTGACTTTTAAATCCGGATGAAATTACATCCGGGTGCACTGTAAATTTTTCTGAAATTTTATTTTATAGAAAATCGACTTTGAAAAACCTAAAGCATTTTCAAACTTTTATTATTCATCCGTCGAATTTCAAACTTTTAGAAAATGCTTGATTTTCTAAATAATAGAAAGTCAATTTGATTTCCTACAGAAAATCGAAACTTGAATATCAACAGTTTATTTTCAAGAAAGTAGAAATTCGTCTAGGAATTTGTATGGACTTTTCTAGAATATCGTTTATGATACTCTATAAGTTATTTTCTAGTTTACAGTGTGGAGTTGCACGAGGAGTAGGATTTCCGGATAAAAAGTCTTCCCGAACTTAAAAACATCCGGATTTCATGACACGCCCCGCTGTAAATTACTATTTACCAATCGAGATTAGATCGCTTAACATTGCGCCTAAATACGCAAACTCTTGATAAAATGCATTTAGCAATATTTGAATGGCATTTTCTTCTTTCTTATTTAAATGTATACAATCGTTTGAAATGGCTATCATCACCAGAAAATTATTCAGAGTAAAATAAATAGTATATTGAATGCAAATTTTATTGATAAAGAGAGAACGAGAAGGTGAATGAAATCATATCTGCTCGTTGCTATTATTTGTGTGATACTTTTGATACCCATATTCGTATTCAAAACAAGCTTCAATTATTCAATTGTCTCGTTCAATATTGTCCAAAAATCAATTGTCTCGTTCAATATTGTCAACAATTCTACGGTATCGGATGCGATCATTACTCCTGTTTCTGTTCGCTATCAGCATGGTGCAATACTTGATATTACTGTCCATAATAAATCACTCTTTCTCAGCGGATTCGAACTCGCATGGCCATGGCTTCATTTTGAATGCCATTTTGATCACTCAAACACAATAACAAAAGGCATAGTTAAGCGGTATAGATCTGAACCATTAATTTCATGTGCAATACCAACGAAAGAAGATAGGAATAAGAAATTCAAAGTGACATTTGTTAATGGAGAAACAAATCATTCAATTATATCGAACTTTACTGTATCAGTCTATCATCATACTTATAATAATATTTCCGTTTACACGATGATTCGTAATAAGGCAGCAGAGCTGATAGAATGGATAGAATATCATTTATTACTGGGAATTGAACATTTTTATCTGTACGATAATTTGAGTAATGACAAAACGTATCAGTTACTCAAGCCATACTTAGATAAACATTTAGTCACGATTGTCCGATGGCCATACACGGCCCCTAGAGGAAGACATTGGAATACGATTCAACGTGCATCGATGAATCATGCACTCAAAACATTTGGTCCTTATAATCGATGGATGGGCTATTTTGATGTTGATGAATATTTTCAATTGAACAATGAAAAAGCCGATCTCGTCTCGAATGGTTCAACAACATTAGCTCAATTATTTGATAAAACGTATCCAGAGCATATTTATTCGTGTGGCGTTCAGTTTGAAAAAGTGCAATTATCTTGCTTTCTAAATCAATTAGACATCATTCAGCGTCGACACAGCCTGTTGATAGAAAAGTGCAATGTGTTTTTAAATGAAAAACAGCGCGTGCCTCCAAAGATGTTTATTCGGGCTAAAAATATTCCAATGATGGTCACGATTCACTTGTTGCCTGGCTTAAACTATAAGCACAATGCAAACTACGCAGAATTTGGCCGATTCAGACATTATCATCATGGAAAAGTTGGTGGTGTCGAAGAGTTAAAAACAAATAATGGAAAAGTAGACGAATCGATGGAGAGATATGTACAGGTATTAAAACAGCGTGTCGTCAGATATAAAAGTAAAGATGCCCAGTAATTAATTTCTTCGACTCAACAGCAGACTACAGGTATCCGATGAAACTGTTAAAATCAATGACAGCCAAGTGTAAATCACTGTAGAATTTCATAATTTCTTCGAATAATAAGAAAAAACAAAGTTCGGGGTTCCATAGCTCCAATGGTTATTCCAGAACAACCTGAGAGAGCTTAGGAAGGCAGATTTTCTGAGAAAATTAACGGGTGGCCGAGATAAAATCAGCTGCTGTTGTTCTTTGTTTTTGAGACACTTCCCATTAGTCCAAAGAGTTGGTTCTAGGCTCATTCAATAGAGAATGGCATTCTCTACAAATCTACTACTTAAAACTCTGATAGCATTTTTCTCGTTTGAGCATCATTCAAAATATTGAATGTTGCTGAGTAGTCGCACTGTGACGTGCTACCGTCGTCTCCTTTTTCCATTTCATTATGAGAGAGGTTGAAAAACTGACTTTTTTTCCGCTAGACGGATCGAGCTGAAATGTTGGAATATAGATAGTGACTATTACTTATTCATTTTCTAAAAGCTTCATCTTTACACATATAACGGTTTCAAAGATAATTACTTTTATAGTAGCCTCTAAGTGAGTAGCAATTATTCTCATTGAGCGTAGCGTAGCACTTTTGAACTGGAGCAATTTTTTCGAAGAGAACGCAGTGTCTGGCATAATTCCTGATGATTGAAAGCTGTTTTAGAGTGTATAAGTAGGCTTTCTTGGTTTTTTGAGTGAACTCTGAGTTAGTATAGTTCTCTTTTGTTGCTTAGCTGCACACCCTAAATGGCAATTCTATACAGTATAAGCAAGAAATGAGAAAATATAGTTCAACTATAGAGATCAAAGGTACTGCTTACATTTTCGTTTATTTTGGTATTATCATTTTTCATTTTCTTTATTCTACTACAATGAATGACTTTTCGGCTTTCTCTTCGAGCCACGGTAGTTTGATAGACGTTAGTAATTGTTCTTCGAAAGCTTCTTCCCGTTCAAGTTGTTGACCAGTGCATATTAAGTAAAGGACACCGTCGAATAAGAGCCCTAATCTGCCGCCCACCAGTTTTCAATCTCAGTTATCGAGGAAGATAGAGCTTCAAATTCTGCATCGTTTAGTCCATCAGATACAGTTTCAAGTAAATGTCTACTGAGAACCCCGTAGTCGAATAGTACTGGCTGGTAAGTGCATTTTCTTCATCGGTCAGCTAACTCGCCTACCAATTCTTTCTGTCTTCCCTTGTCTCTTTATCCAAGGTAATTTCCTACTTAATTACAGTTTTCAATTGTCTACAAAACGTGATATAACGCGCCCTCTCAGGTAGCTTCTTGTTCGAAACACGCGGGGTGAATTATATTCAGTGCGCTCGAGATACATCATTTGCGGTAGTTTTCAGACTTTTGTCCAGGCCGGTTCTCTACGAATAAGCAATTAGTGCCAAGTGTCTTTGCAATAGAAAACTGCCCCAACTCGAGGGCTACAATCCTATCTATTTTTGAGGCAAATCGATTCTGTCCAAGGGTTCCATCTCTCTGAAAGACCAGCTGACATATGCTGTTTTGACATAGGAAAAACAACGATTTTCAATCATCTCGCTCTCAATCTCGCGCCAATTCGACGTTTTGTATGGAAATATATATATCATTCGATAGAGAATATCGGGGGCTACAAAATGATATATAACATAGCCTTAAGAAAATGTAACTGGCTAGTCTAAGATTCGAAATACTCGCTAGCATCTCAGCAAACAGGTAGGTCACCGTTGTTCATGTTTATAGTATCCATTGATTTTCTTGTTAACCAGTCTACTTTATATATCGTTCGATGAAGAATTTTACGGGCTTCAAATTGAGCTATGACTAAGTCTTTCAAAGATATGCCTAGGTGGGACCAGTCATTAAAGATATGGAAAAGAAGCGTTTGGGTGCTATCTATGCTGTACAATATGTCATAACCACAAGAACTTCTTTGTTTTTGACTTTTTAGTAAAAGCTGGAACCAATCTGAATACTGTTTTGAATAGCCCGAAGAATCTTCTATCAGATGAGATGCATATCGTCGCTTCATGGGAAAAGTTGATTATAGGGTTTCTGAAAAACTTGACCGCTGGAAAACCAAGCCCTTGGTTTTTGGTCAGAAAACTCTGCAAACCATATAGCCTGATAGAGCATGGAATTCTGAGGAAAATAAGATATCTCCCGGCTGTCTATAATGCTTTTTCACACAATTGCAGTCGATTTACGAATGGCTACAAATGATGTGAAAATTACCAAAACATTCTGATAAAAAAGTATTATAGACAACAGAAATAAAAGAAGTAGAAAGCTTAGGAACAGACAGAGAGATTATTGACAGGAAACTACAGTTCTTAAATAACCGAGAAACGAGCAGAGTCTAAGAGATGAAAGTGATTTCTACAAAAAGGAAAATCCACCGAAAGTTTGTGTGATGGAGAGCCGATCGTTCACATACGATAAATTATAATCTATTTATACATGTCTTTTTGCACTTGATGTAAGTACTCGAATGCTTGCTTCTGATGATGAAATTCTTAACGGCATGACAGCAGTTCACAGATGTCAAACATGAATGTTTGAATGTTTTAAGAGATGATTGTCATTGAATTGACTTTTGCAGCTAAAAGTCTTCGCTATTTAATGATCTAAAAATTATTTCGAAATTCCCATAGGAGACGGATCAGAGAGATTTACTAAGGAGAGGGTTGTTTTGGTTCAAATTAGGCTCGGTTAACTGTACTTTAAGTTGTAAAGCTGATGTAATTAAGCATAATTTCAAAGTGAGTGCTGTCCTGTTATACGAATAATTCCACAAAAATGTAAAATTCATTTTTTTCTTACTTTCTTGTCTTTTGTATGTATCTATATATGCGTACCGAAGAAAAAAGATTAAAAAAAAAGAAAAATGACATCAAGCAAGAAAGTGAGAGAGAATAAATTTTATGTTTTCAGCAGAGGAAACCCAGGCAAACGTTTTCTGCGACAAAAACGCGCTAGAGTGCGTTTAAAGTTTCATAGAAACTAACGCGTTTAGCAGGATGTTTTTTGTCACATTCCGGACGTTCAAACGCGTTACTGATCAATGCGTTTCACAGCGTCGATAATCAACGCGTTTGAACGCCCGAAATGTGACAAAAAACATCCTGCTGAACGCGTTAAATTTTTAAATTTGAAAAAAATTAAAAATTAAATTCAGAATCAGCTGACGTTTACAGATAGTCTCCATGCTCTCACACGGCCGTCCACGGCTATCTTCAAGTCAAGGTTCACAAGTTGAACGAATTGAAGCAAGTTGAAGGAATTTGCAGGAATTAAATCCGGTGAGGCGCATTAGATTATAACGCATTTAGCAGCAGCTTTCACAAAATGTTTCCAAACGCGTTCAGCTGCATTTGGAAATTGTCAAATGAGTTTGAGAGACATTAACGTGTCCAAACGAGCTTAATTTGGATGCGTTCGAACGTGTTAGTCATTTGAACGCGCCAAAACGCGTTTATTTTCACAGCATTTTGACGCGGCCAAACGCGTTTGATTCTAACGTATTTAAACGCATTTATCACCGATTACCGCGTCCGACGAGTTTCAGTTGTAAGAAAACGTGTTCAAACGCGTCCTTAGTGCAGAAAAACGCGTTTAGTAGTGCGTTTGGTCTAAAAAAATGTCTGCCTGGGAAATATGTATTTGCAGTTGCCATTGTACATAGGTGTATGAGGCTTTATATGTGTAAGATTGTCCGAGTATAAATCGTGTACAATCCGATAGAGTACAATTTCACAAGATTGTTGATAAGCTCTTAATTAGTTTCGTATCAGTCCGTCAAAATGTATCAATTAGATTGAGGATTAGGTAAGCGTTTTAAAATATATTCCAATCGATGGGTCGTTACTTCCCTGTTCTGTCCATTAAGTCGGTGTAGGTACGATATAACATAATTTAGAACTGTTTTATTCATAACTGGCTTGTAATTGTATAAACATATAACGTGTTACTCCAGCTTTTGCAACATCTTGAGTGGATGCACTGAAGATCTTGAAATTTCTGTTAAGATCTTGAGTGACAGATTCAAAAATCCAAGATCTTGAAACATCTTGGCTAACATCACTCCAGATCTTGAAATTTCTTAGTACAAGATCTTGGACAATATCTTGAGTAAAGTAAGCCAGGATGTTTCATGGTAGTGAGTTTCATTTGAGTGAAAGATTCAAGAATCCAAGATCTTAGCTTCTTGGTGTTTTTTCTAAGATCTTGTGACACTTCTTAACCGAAGATCTTAGGTACAAGAATTTTGACTAGGGATGGCCTAAACGCGTGTGACGGAATTACTTTTTCAACTTTTGGCTTTGTTTCTCCTCAAATATTGAACAAAAGGTGACGAAACTTTTATCAGAGTTGTGCGATAGAGCGCTTGGTTTGTGGTAAAAATTTAGAATGAATCCGTTAAGTAAAACGGTTTTTATGAGCGAAGTAGATGTCATGACGGAATTACTTTTTTTAGCCTTTTTTTCTAGTGTTGTACAAACTTTGAAAAATACTCTAAAGCAAGATATATTCAGAAAAAAAGTTTAATATGTAGGTTATAGAGTATAAAAAGAGCTTTCGACTTATCCTTTTACTTTCAGTTTAAAATGCTTAAATAAAAGATAGAAACAAAATGGCTCCGTGATGGAACTACAACACTTTTTTTCTTTCTTGTGCGGTGCATTTTATCATTCTATTTCTACAGGTAAAAAGACTTCTATAAATTTGATCTGCACGGAGCCTTATGAAATCGAGTGCCCTCTATCAGACTAAACGAACAAAACGGTAGAAAAATTGTTTTTGATTGTCGTACAATTGCTTCAAAAAAAAGTACCATTTCTTTTTTTGAGCTACTCAGATACACTTCCAGAACTTTGTTCTGTGTTCATTCGATAGAGAATTGAATTTTCTATAGAACCTGCTACTTCAATCTTTGATAGCATTTTTCTTGTTTGAGTACCATTGAAAATATTGAATGATGCTAAGTTGTCCGACTGCGACACACCGAAAATAGAATAAACTTTGCTTTGAGCTGAAAACAGATACCAGAAGAATTTTGAAAACGTCAGAAGATTCATCGGAAAATTCTGCATCTCCTCACATATCTTTAAAAATTTGCATTTAAGTCTACTAGGAAAACTTTTCTGTGTAATAAACTGATAAATCTAAAACAACCTAACTTTTGAACCTACTTTTTACAGACTTGAGTTTTTCGGCTATGAAAGCAGTAAGGCATTCGGAATCGATGATTTTAGTCTTATTAACTTACACAGAATTAAATTCTGCATTATTTAATATATAAATAATTCTCAGTTGAAATAATTAATTAAGAAAATTAATTTGAAATTTAAAAAATTTAAAAGCCGAAAAATTAACTACTGAACTTCAGACAAACGGCTAAAAATTTCAAGACGAAAAAAGCACATCACAGTACGACAGCTCAACATCATTCAATATTTTGAATGGTACTCAAATAAGAAAAATGCTATCAGAGATTGAAATAGCAGGTTCTGTAGAAAATTCAATTCTCTATCGAATGAGCATAGAACAAAGTTCTGGAATTGTATCTGAGTAGCCCAAAATCGAGAATGATGTTGTCCCACCTAATCTGAGCCACTCGTTACAAAATACAAACAAAATCAGGCTCATTTATTCTTCTTTTCCAATGGACAAGTCTTCGCGGTAATGTTCCACGTCCAAAAACACGGCCCGTTAATAACCTGTGAATGTTCAGTAAACGGTCACACAAAAAACGGCGAGTTAATGTTCTCAAAACGACAAAATAACTACCAGTAAAGAAGCCGTTAACTTGTCGTTTTTAATGCGGCTGTTTCATGGTCGGAAATCGTCTGAAAATGTCCATGGTCAGAAAACGGTCCGTTAACGGTCACTGTTTGCTGAACGTTTCCAGACCATTTATTGTTCACGAAGAAATTCGCCATTAATGGGCAGTTAACGGACCGTTTTTAGGCCGTTGATCGGTACTTTAAGCTAGAATGATTTTTCAATGTTTCATGACAGATACATATTAGATGTTTCAAACCGTAAACAGGTCGTTCATGTTATCTCTTAAATCTACCTAGCTATTGAGCACAGAGTTCAGTCTTTTCTTTATTGGGCAGATAGCTTCTTATGAAGCTCAAAATACCTACAATAACTAACTACAAATACGAATATAATGTCATACATATATGTGAGTTCTTATTGGAATTGGCCCATGTTGACGGGTAGCATCAGACCCATGGAGAATGTGACTCTGTAATGAGAGCTATCTGTACCGTCCGAATAGTACTGATTGGTAAATCGACGTATAATTTAAATGGTGATGCCGAAAGCATCTTCCATCTTCCAAGTGTTTGTATGACGTGTCGAGGAATACCGACAACAGCTGCTGAAAGCACCGCGTCGAAAAGAAAGGCCAGAGTATAAGCGCAAATCGAAACCTAATATTACTTGCAAATCAATAAACTTGCCGTATTTTTTCGATAAAAATTGAGGTAAGAGGAACACCTTGAGGTGTAGGAAAGAGAGGTTCTTTGCAACTCGATGAAACACTGTTTATAATCGTAATGAAACGTTTTAAAAACGAAAGCGGGCAGATAGAGTTTTGAGTTTCGAATAAAGAAATGGCGATATCCTGTCTAAAAGGATCGGTTTTTGAAGTTTTCAGACGCAAATAAGCTCGTGTTTGGCAAGAGCTAAACGAGACCTCTTCCAAAGAAAGATTAGATGATGCATCAAAAGTGTTTACAGTGGTACAAAACTCCGCGCAACGTAAAAAAGCAAAAAATGCTACAACCATAGCTGCCTGTAACAGCAGGTCTCAATAAGAACTAAAAATTCCTAAGGATAAAAGATGCAGTAGACAACGTTTTAAAATATCGAAAGTGGTTGAGAGCCTTGGACGTGCAGTAATGTTCTCTAGCCGTTTTGCTGCTCTTATCAATAAATACAGTTTGGCTCCGGCACGCTGATCATCGAAGACCGAAATTGAACGTTGGTTTTTGACATATACATATTTAATAGCTGACAGATACATTTTAATAGTGCTTGACTTACGATATAGGAAACCATAGCAGAAGTCAACAAATTCATACAGTAAGCGTTTCGATAAAACTGGCATATTCAAGAGCATGAGATTTTTAAACATAGTAAGTATGATCCATAGGCATCATATCATAACATGTGATGTGAACAAAATCGAATACAGTAAAGTATCTCGCGTAAGAAAAGAATATTACTTAGCACCTCCTAACACCGTTCCTATTATTTCTCGTGTGTGGAGACCATTGTCGATGTTTAGCGTTAAAATCACCACCACATATGAAGTTAACATTATTTATTAGACGGTTTAGTATCTGAAAGTTAATCGGTACATTTGGTGGCATGTAGGGTGAGGGGACTCACCAAGTCAAACTCAAATGCGACCCGAGTCGCCTCGAGTCGTCCATCTCTGATTTCACGACACATATATATTAGATGCTGTAAATCATAAACAGGTCGTTAACGGCCAGTTAACGGATCGTTTTTAGGCCGTTTTTTAGTACTTTATGCTAGAATGAGTTATCACGAATCTGACCTTTTTTTCAGTTTTGAAAGTCGCTTCATGGAGAAAATTGGACGACAATGAGACGACAGAATTTACAAGAAAAGTCCTAAATTAATTTCTTCTTATTTATACAGCTTTGAGCTGACAATGAACATTTAGGGCTTTTCTTGTAAATTCTGTAACTTTGTAAAGAAACATCGTGTAGAGCTGAGAGACGTCTCATTTTAATCAGAATGTGCGGGCTATAATCATGCCTCATTATGAAAGGTTTTGATTACTTTTTAGAATTTCTCAAAAACTGGCGTTGCAGAAAACCGAGACGTCAAGAGCCATGGGCAAAAATCAAATCATTAGTTTTTTGCGCTTCACTTGGCCTTTCGAATGGTGTAACAATGAAGGCGCTTGTTATTATGTGAAATCTACAAAATTTGATTTAATGCAAGATGCCCAAAGTCGAGGTGTTTTGCTTTGAAAATTTTTCTAATCGAGATAAAGCCTGAAAACAGTCCTAAAAAGCAGTTGTCTATGGTCAGTTTTGCACGAGGAATTTGAATCTAATTTCAGAAAAATTTTCGAATTTAATTTCACGGAGATAGAGCTTAGTTTTTGAGGCTGCATGTATTTTTCATTTTTGAGAAGTTTTCATTGTCGTCCAATTTTCTCCATGAAGTAACTTTCAAAACTGGAAAAAAAGGTCAGATTCGTGATCAGCAGACCAAGACGCCTCAGAATATGTGTCATTTAAAGGAAAACAAAACATGTACAAATTTCGAATTACGCGCACCTTATCTGTGCCGATTTGTGAAATTCATCTTTCTTGCGGAGAAAAATGACTTTCTTTGGAACGAAGCGAAAAAAGGTCAGGTTATTTTCCACTAAGTCTCGATTTTTTCGGTGCGGATTTATGTTACAATCACCAGTACATTTACAAAATGTAAAGACTGTTAGATGACTGTTTCTTTAGCGTTTTACTACTATTGTTCGTTACTATTGTTTGTCTCGGTAGAGGTTTGTTTCTTTACCATTAATCTTGATCTCTTTGATAAAAAGTAGGGTATACTTCGTACCTGTCAATTTTATATTTCTACATTTCAATCTGTACTAGCTGACTTCAGAATTTCATTCACCTTCTGGTTTTCTCGTTATCAATAAAATTTGTAATTAATCTTCTACTTATTTTACTCTGAATAATCTCCAGGTGATGACAGGTATTTCAAACGATTGTGTGTATTTAAATAAGAAGGAGAAAATGCCATTCACACATTGGTAAACATATATTATGGACGTAAAAATAAAAGATTTGCTAAAAGAAAATTAACAGAATGGATCTCGAAAAGAAAAAAGACAGA
>CAJNOQ010004293.1:0-17862 GCA_905250885.1 Didymodactylos carnosus | reverse complement strand
GAAGTACAGCAATGTTTTTTTACTATTCTCAAGTAAAAAACATATAGAGCAGGTAAAATAGAGTACATTTTGACATTCTAACATAATTTGGATGGATTTTGACTGAGTTATGAATTTTTTAATTTTATTAAAAAATAGGCAAAAATGAGTTACTTTAACTAATATGCGTTTTCACTAGGTTTGTGGAACTGTTTTGAAAAACAAATGTTGCCAGAAGATTCACCGTAGTCGATTACCTATGTTTCCATTCGTTTTTGAGATTACCATATCTAAAGAAATATTGATCCTGGGGCTTCGAGGAAATCCGATGCCACGCCTAAACCACAAAAAACTGAGAGTTCGCTTGATTCCCATTTTAAACAGAACACTTTGGACTATCTACATATGAAAAAAAAATCGATAGATTGCCGGTTTAGTTTTGAGAAATACGAAGTGGTTTTCCAGAGATCCTTTGAAAACTCCATCTTTAAAATTTTTCCGAAACGAGTTTTTGCTTATGAAAACGTAGCTTAAAGTATTGGCTATCGAATATTGAAAACTACATATTAATATCTTGCGTTGTTCACGACTTATAAATAAACTTAACTCAAACAAAAATCGGGAACGAACGGGTTAACTGAACAATTGATCCAATTATTTCCGACTTAATTGCACCGATGCATGTCTACTTCCAAACTGATCAACATTTATCTATTTAAAATTATTTTCACAGACTTGAAATGATTAGAACTGGAGACATTTGAGTACAATCTTTTTCAACATTAAAAAATATAGCAAAATATTTTTTTTTATTATTAAATAAATAATTTTACCTGGTGCTGATTTACATTCGAACGGTAATTGTTCTAATCCTTTCTCGCATAAAACTTGAATAATTGTATCATACGATGGACATTCACAGTAGGTTGTTTTTAATAATAGAGCACTATCCGCTAATTTCTTTTTTGCTAATTCTGGATTTAATTTTTTTAATGAATTTAAGACAGGTGGTGGATAGTCGGATGAAGGTGGTGTAATTGTAGCAGCATGTGCTAAAGCGACGAGTAATGATTGTTCGGCTAAACCAATGCGTAATTTTCCTGTTAATGATCGAACCAAATAGCGACTTTCATACGATTGACAGGACACCAATAAACATTTAATGATATCAATTTTTTTATTTTGACTCTAAAATAAAATGTAACATAGTTATTTAGAAAGAAATACTAAGTGAAAGAGAAAGATAAAACATACTGATTGTCCAGTCATTTGTGCAATTTCTTTTAGTTTTGTATAAACAATTGAGACAGTTAACGGTTTTGGTTTAAACATTGTTCGTTGAGTACAACGAGATGTCTAGAATAAAATAGATAAGTACATAGTTTAAGTATTAAACAGTCTAAATAATCAAATTTATAAATGATTGTTATCTTCTGTATTCCACTCGTTTTGTGTAAACTCACATATTCAATTGTCAAAATCATTTTTTCTCACGATTGTTAATATTTACAAAAGTTTTACTAGAATCTTTCGTCACCTACACTAATCAAAAGGTCGACCAAGATGATTAAAAAAAAAATCTGATTTAACTAAAGTCAATTGAGTATGTCGACTATGGTTGTAGTTATTTCACCTCTACTTTGCAATAAAAGAAAGAATCATCTTAAAATTAAAATTTTTTTATATTTAAAATTAATTGAAAATCATTTTTATTAATCATCAATTTTCAAAAAGTATATGATCTTCAAGAAAAATAAAATGATCACTTACTTCGGCTACAAGACCCAAATCTCCTTGTGTATGAAAGTCGGTTTTTAATTTTTCGACTGTTCGTCCTGTAAAAAAATATATTAGAAAGTATTAAGAAAAATAGGATAAATATAATTTGATATTCATCATTTATTACCTGTACTTTGTCCAATTGCTTTCATAATAATTGTATCACCAATACCTAATTCAAGTCCATAATACTCTGGTGCCAATTTATTTAAACATAGATAAACACAATATAATAAATCATGTTTACTCAAACATAAAACAGAACGATAGAAATTTGTTAATATACGAATAATTTCTAAACGTTTTGATATACATTCGATTAAGTATAATGTTTTTGATAAAGCAGAATATGGAACACTAAAATGTAAAACATAGAATAGAAAATCTCTTTTGAATTAATTAAAGTCAAAATGTTTTATGAATAACATTCAATATCTTATTTGATTAGTATATTTTGACAAATCCTACAACCATAAAACAGAATTTGAAAGAATAATTATATATATACGTACTTTTCTCCATACTTCCAACATGCATCATTAATCGGATGATAATGTTCTTTATCCGGTTGATAATCTTTTGAATCGATAATTATTCTAAAATGAAAAATTAATAAAGAAAATAGTAGAACAGATCAAAGATCTCATTCTATTACAGTTACACTCAATATGACCGGTTAAAGTCAAAAATAAATAAAACGTTTATCTTTAGATATTCATAGGACAGTAAATAGTAATTTCTTAAAAATTTTGAAAATACTAAATCATATATCCACTGCTAAAACATCATGGTCGATTTTATGGATTCGATTAGATATCTTCATGTCTGTGTAACTGCATGCCACTATAGTAAACAATAGTTTGAGTCGACATAGCCATGAAGATTTAATCCGACTCGATAGAAGAACGAAGTTTCAATTATAACACACAAGAACAGAAACTATAAGAAATTACGATTGACCAATTGTTTCGTTGAATTAAACTGACAGAATTTGACTATGATATTTTTCACAGACAAAATTAAACTCAATCGTATCAGATTTTTTACACCTTTTAACAAAACATAATTCTAAGACAGTGAGCGATGAACTAGTTTTTTATTAAACGATCTCCTTGTGATACTATAAAGTATACTGACACATTTTGTTCAATTGTTGGTATTGTTGTTGTTTCTACTATTTTTGTTTCATCTGACGTTTTAATTTCTGTTGTTGTTGTTATTTCTATTTGTTCTAACTTAGAATCAATGGATTTTAAGTTTTCAATTTTCGATTTTTTATTTTCCTCTTCGTCGCTGTCATCTTTTTCACTTAAAACACGTTTGAGAACACGTTTTTTTTTCGGTGATATTGTTTTGTTTTCGATGCTAAAAAAAAAAAGAAAAAAACCTAATAAGATACAAAATATTTTTCTGTTAAGTGATTTGTTGCTCTAAATTAAAGTTTCTTCCACGTAGAAACATCCTCGAAACGACAACATTCTTGAGAAATGTACATTTCAATTCTATAGTTAATTTCTTTCTTGATGAAGCTGTACCTATTTGCTTTTGTTGTCGTTAATGATCCATTCGTACCAAAAAATGAACTAAATGTACAGGAAAACGTGATCGTTCAGACAGTTGAAAATAAAATACAACAACTTGAAACGTACGCTATTGTTCGTTGAGTATTTCCAGTTGATGATAAGGAGTGGGAAGACGTTGGAGAAATACCATTTGCTCCAAAAAATGATCTAAAAGAAACGCTATATAATGTGTCAACAGTCACAGAACACGTCAACAGAATAAGCTCAAAGAAAATCTAAAACTATACATGTTTTATATATATTTGATGATTGTAGTCAAATAAACAAAACCGAGTATATTTTAGTCTTTCTTAAAATAAAAGTATATTTTCTTACTTTATTGATGGTTGATTATTCGTACTCATATTCGATTTGTACCGTAAAATAACAAAATATAAGAGATCGTTTTTAAATAAACGTCTAAAATACATAATAAAAATACAAAAAACAAGAGCAATATGGAAGTACAAATAACAGGACGCTATTTAAACGATCTGAAAATTTTAGAGAATAACATATTATGCAGTTTTCGAACATCATCCTCGATTTATAAAACAAAATAACGAATACGTCAGAATAAACGTCCCCTTCGATATTTCCTCAACATCTCTTTCAGTTTTTATCACTCGGACTTCGTATTTTCCATTCAATTTACTACAAGAATCTATACTTCATTTTATATCTGTATGTATAGTGTCTTTTTCAGATAATGAAAAGTAAAGATCTTCAAAAAAGCGTCTTTTTAAAACACGAAATAGGTGATGGTGGTGGAAAAATTTCAAGATTTGAATGATAGTTTGTGTTTTTGAACAATCAGAAGATGTTCCAGAATGATCCATGAGACCTGCTCAATCCAACTATGTTGACCTCCACACCTTGTTCGTATCAAGAGAACGATACAAAAAGTAAAGACTCGATTGAAACGGAAGAAGTATCAGTTTGAAAATTGGCTAGTGAATTAGATATTACCCAGACAAGTGTAAGATGAATACTCCAGAATGATTTGAGATGTCGGTGACACAAAAAATAATCGAACCACTATACATCGATAATCATAGGACCAAATGAAAAATGTTTACAAACTGAATAAGAATAAATTTTCGAAAAGCAAAAACAATAAAAATCCCTTTGTCAACTGAAAAAAGATTATAATCACAAGACTCTTACGGATAAAGTGATAGGCTAAACTTATTCAAGCCGGTTGAAGGATAGATTCGAGTCTACTGGGTCTTAGTAAAATTTGTAGAAATGAGAAGTGAAATACTCAGAATAATGGAGACAGATTTCTAGAAACAGCATCTCTCAGCAGGCCCTCAAAATTTTCTCAGAGGTATCTTCAAAATATAATATAGCTGAAAACACAATTGAAAGTCTCAAGTTTATTTTCAATAGGACAACTTCTCATAGTTCTCAGTTGGTCAAATGCGGATTAAGGCTGCCTGCACTGTCTGCTGAAACGGACATAGCTCTAGTGAACGGGATTTCGTTATTTGAAAGTACACAGTATACGGTATATACGGTACCATTTTCAAGTCTAAGTCAACCCTAGAGAATGTACTTAAAATTTACTTCTGCTTGCGGATTGAAGTCGGTATTTGCCCTTTTACCAGAAGTAAATTTAATTGTAAGTGTATTCCTCACTTAGCATATACTTGCCAAGTAAAATTAAAAGTATTTTTGCTAAAGACGTCATAACAACAAAACTAAATATTACAATCTTGGAGAAGCCCTTGTAAAAATATACAGCAAATGCGTAATTTTGAAAATACTTGTCAGTTCTCCTTGTCTAGATATTCATCAAATAGTCAAGTACGTACTAAAGAAGTGTTATCATCGAGCTACGTGCGTATAAATAGTTGAGATTTGTCGTACCGGCTACTTTAAGATTTTTTACAGTGTTTTGTAAACTCTCGGGAACGTTTTAACTGTTAAACAGCACTTTTCCTAGAATTCATAAAAATCTCGCCTTTAGGTAGACACCATATCTGACCAAATCATTTCCAATATATCAAATTTACAACTGAAACGGGGCATGGAAAGCTCAGGATTTGATTCTGATACAGAAAAAGGACAACAATCTACAACAATAAATAAAAAGTGACATGTAAATAGAATTTCTTTTACTCTTCGCTCACTATTGTTTATCATTACTCTTTCGTGATTGGTAGGCACTGCTAAACCATTAGAAAGTCGCATGCAGTAAAGTAAAACAGAATCAGTTCATGGCAGAGTGATAAGTGTTTTATTGATAAACCGCCAGTAAATAATTATATATATTGCAAAAGTGATAAAAAATTCAAATTTTCTGTGAAATTTCTAACGTAGAAAGCATGACAATCATTTAAATCTTTGGTACTTATATCCACCATCCCGGCGGGAAGTTAATGTACATAATTTTTGTCAGCAAGGACCTAAACTCTTTTCTCTTTCTCAGATTATAAAGTTTTGCAGCTGCATGACAAAAAATCAGTTTGATCATCATCCAAATCAGTCACAGTTTGCCTATGGTAAAGAGCCATTCAGAATAGCCACAGAATTAAACTTCAGCTAAGTTTCTCAACTCCGAACTGTTCTCGTAAATAAGTCAACTGGATGATGTTCAAAAAGTCCATTTTCTGAATTTTAGCTCATTCAGCACGTTATTTTTGTCAATATCAGAATTTTTTCTCTTTTTCGGGCGCCAACAGAAGTGTTTTACCAAATTGCTTTTTATCGTACATATCAAACCAGTGGAAGTTAAAGCCTACGTAGCCTCATGATTCTGTCGCCTATTATACGCTTATATAGAATATTGCACACCTATAAGATATGGTGTGATTATTCTATGTAAGTATTAAATCTTCGATTAATCTCATTTCTTTTAACTCATTTATAGGTTTTTCCGTATGTGGGCGAAATAATATTATCCATAAAAACAGGAAAGTCTATGTTTTTTGCCACTGATGCTTTCCACTAAAAAAGCTGTGGAAACTGATGTCAATAACTATTTTTAGTTTGTTATGTGCGTATGAATTGAGATCATGTTAAGAAATCAACATTAGCTTCATTATTCGGAACTAAACGAACATAAATCACTGCTATCTATTCTAGATGAAAAACTAAAATTGTTTTCTTTGTTTTAATAAAACGGAAAACGAACAACAAAACAAATCATGTCGAAATATTCACTTAATAGTGTGGTAAGTCGTACAATTGTTTGATTTATAGCTCAGAAACGAGTGAAGAAAAGATAATGTTTTACTTATGCCTGTAAGATGTTGTAACTTGTGTAATCCTCTCTTTGTTTGTTTAGCGTCATTATTCCTCACTACCAGCGACAAAACTTCGACAAAGTACCAGATTAGCGCGTGTCAATTTACCAAAAGAAAATATTAATGTAAGGAGACATTTTTCTCTATGGATATTAGTAAAAATGATAGAAAATAGAATAATTTTCTTCGGTAAAACTGTTCTTTTGTGTAAAACGTTTCACATGAAAGTTCTCAGTTGTCACAATATCAAAGAAGACTTTATAGTTTGTTTCTCGTTTTAGGTGACAAAATTAGACAATGGTCTTGTTGTTACATCATTAGAAAATCATTCTCCTGTTTATCGTATGGCAGCTGTTGTTAAAGCGGGAGCACGTTATGAACCATACGACAGCCGAGGCGTTACAAATTTTTTAAGAGTTTATTCAAATCTAGTAAGTAGTACTTCAAACATACAAAAATGGATTTTAATAATAAAAAAAGGGCTAAAATCATGGTTTAAGAGTACAAAAATCGCAACTCTATCCAGTTTTATTTTTTCACATTTCAACAGATTATGCAGACGTTGGGTTTTGTGGAAGAAAAAGAATGTGAACTACACCATCGTACGACATTTTTTCCTAAATGAACGAAAAATGAATATTGAATTTTAATAAAAAACGACATCATTACAGTACATAATTCGAGTTTATAATGGATTTTTAACAGAAACTCTTTTGTACTACATTAACCTTTTTTTGTTTGTTGTAAGATAAAAAAATATGACATCATATTTACGTTTTCTTTGT
Source organism: Didymodactylos carnosus (assembly GCA_905250885.1). Classification (NCBI taxonomy): domain Eukaryota; kingdom Metazoa; phylum Rotifera; class Eurotatoria; order Philodinida; family Philodinidae; genus Didymodactylos; species Didymodactylos carnosus. Next base: position 10,506 of record CAJNOQ010004293.1, on the reverse strand, counting down.
TTTTTAGAGCACAAAATATGTAAGCCGATTAGGTTTGACAAAAAATCTGGAGAGATTGGGTGCCAGTTTTAAGTAGGTTCTATTCATCTGTTATGGTTTTTGATTTTGATTGTACATTTCGTATTCCGTTTCAGATGTATTCAAACACGGGAAAATATGATTTATTCATTGGATGGACTAAGAACAAACTTGTACGTATATGAGACTACAACGAAAAGAAAAAGTTTTTCTTGAACAGTAAACATCGATGATGGGACTGTACGAAATATCTCTGTACATTTTATAATTCTCATCTTGTCTTATATTTTAGTGTACATGGTGCTCAATTTCTTGTTCCAGTTGTTTCTTGTCCACTATTTAAACCGTATGAAATCCATGATGAGAAAGCACGAATTCAAGTTGATCGAGATCTATATTTACAAACACCTGAACTTCGTAAGTTACATTTTTTTAGTTGAAATTACGTGATATCGAAAATAAGTAATGTTTGTATTTCTATTCAAGAATTGAATGATATTCTTCATGAAGCAGCATTCAAAGGTGGTCTCAGTCGTCCGTTATCAGTTAGTGATGAAATGATCCATAAATTAAACCATAGACAGGTACATAAAAGGCTTACATTGTGCGATTATTAACGCATCAATTTTGAGCACAAACTTAATTTTTATCTTGGCATAGAAGATTTTCACGTGTGGTCAATATTTCTTTGTTTCTGTTCAGATGTATGCGTTTCATTCAAAATATTTTACACCAGACCGTTTATCATTAGTTGGAGTGGGCTTAAATCATAATGTACTTGTACAATTGGCTGACAAATTTAAATTTACTCAAGAAGAAATTATGCGTACACCTGGATTTGGAAATGTAACTCCGATTGAAAATGAACCGGAACCAGTGAAATATAAAGGAGGTTAGTACGATTTAAACTTGAATTAGTTGAAAGTGAGTATTTATATAACGTTATCGAGTCTTTTTATTTCATTCGTCCATGCTATACCGAAAACATTTGGTTACTTTTTCCATGTATTTCATTTGACTATTCATACCAATTCCTTCCATTCAGTTATCTAACATGATACATTTGTACGTAATCTGTACTCAATCAGTTTAGACAAAATAGTATTTTACGTGTTTTCTTACTATATGACTTTTTTATGCTTATTTATTTAGGAGAAATTCGAACTAATCAACACTCAGGCCTTGTGCATATTGCACTTGCATTTGAAGGAGTCAGGTACAATGTTCACATTGAACTTATACTATTTACATCTTCCCATAAAAAATCAATTCATCCACCCACAGTCAACATTTTATTTTTGACAATGTACACGATATGCGACAAAAATTCGTTGTGTCCGACAGATTTGCCTACTTCAGTCTGAACATTAAATTTGAATGTTTGATCTGAAATTATGTGATGGCTATGATATTTTTAATTTTAGTTGGCCAGACAAAAATCTGTTAGCTAGCGAATTAATTGGACAAGTTTTGGGTGATGGACCACATATTAAATGGTCAACAGGCTCATCGAGATTACAAAAAGCGGCCAATGCTGTTGCTGATAATCCTTGCGTTGTATGTTTTGTACAATTGTTCTCACTGTATAAAAATAAAAAAAATTCGAATCAAAGGTTCTCTTCTGAAATAGTCTAGCGAAACACATTTCGTAACCTCCTCTTCAAGCTACCCATACTTCTCAAGTAGTCGTCGTTATCAGCAAGTTGAATACTTCTCTCAATAGGATTGAATAAGAGCATCTTTATGCTGATATATATAATGCGTAAAGAAGTGTGTTTTTCTTTTGTTTTAGGTATCATCATTTAATCTTCATTACACCGATACTGGTTTGTTAGGTATTCACATAATGTGTAATAAAAACGATGCAGGAAAGGTATGTAGGTGCGGTGCACGGACCAAATGAAACTGAAAATATTTATGTAAAAATAGTTATTCTGCTTTTATTTCTTGTTTAAAACCTTACCAACGTTGGTAACCTTACCAACGCTAGCGGACAAAAATGTGAAAACTTTCTTCTAGGTATACACATAGCCTAATGAATATAGTGAAGAGTCACTGTTTAAAGAAGTATTCTTATACAAACGTATAAAAATAGTTGACGTTCTGAACAATGAAAAATAAAATAAGAAAAATGCATAGGAAATAAGACAGTATAAAAACAACCATTTTGCCCCTAAAATCTCCTTTAAACTAAAAACTTCGTTTTCCCTTTTCATGAAAGAAAACACTAAAAGTTTTCAGAAAAGGTAATTGTTTAAAGATACTTTTCTCTTATTAGGTTGTAAAATCTGTGTGGAGTGAATTTACAAAATTAGCTAAAAGTGGTCTTAATGAAGAAGAATTGAAAATAGCCAAGTAAGACTGAATTCTAGCTGATTAATTTTTCCATCCTAATGATAATATTGTTCTAAATTACCTAATGCGATTTATGATTCAGTATTCATGTGCATAGTTAAGAAGAAAAAATTCTCTATGATTCAAGCAAAACTGACGATCTACTTTTTATTACTAATATTTAATATTGTCGTTCTAGAAAAAAATTGCAAGTGAGCATAAATATGAAAATGGAATCAACTGATTTTCTATTAGAATCAATGATATTGAATCCAGAACATTCTGATGAAACAAGTAATTTAGATACAATAACAAGTGAAATTCAACAATTAAACATAGACCAAATAAATCAATTTACAAAAAAATTATCTCTTAGTAAACCAACAATGGCCGCTATTGGAAATTTGAAAACTCTACAGTATTTAGATGATCTAAGACAATAGAGACAATACATGTATTATCAGAGTTTACTTTATATTTTTCTCTAATTTATAGACAATTCTTTTTTTTAACTTAGATTATAGCAAGAAAAAGTCTCTCTCATACACACCATTAGACATACAATTTAAAAACAATACAACCATATCGTATTTTTTTTATTATTAAAATTCATCATCAGCCGTTTTTCTCTTTCCAATCTTGTGTGTGTATATTTAGAAGTCAAAAATAAAACAACATCCTCCTAAAAAAAACAAATTTGAAGTGATATAGAAAGACATTTAACGGTGCAATTTATTTCAACTACATTAAGAGGACAATGTTCGAAAATTTGACGAGTTTTGAAGCCTTTCGTAGAATAGAAAGAAGATTCATAACAAGAGGTCTATCTTACAAACCAAGCACAGACGAATGAGTACTGTGGTATTTCGAATTTTGCAAAGTATAGAGTCCTCTCTCAAGTTAACTTTCTTATCATTGTCTCGCCATGAGTCATGATAAAATGTCACGTCAACTACACGTATCGCTATCATATTATGATCGTGAGACAAAAGTTACATTCCATGATCGTGGTTCTGTTCTTGTCCAACAATGACTCCACTAAGTTCGCGATTCTCATGTCAGGATTATTATTTATTTACTGTTATTGTACCCCTGTCATATATAAGCCGCATATGTCATTCTGTAATCGTGCTTGAATTGCGAAGCCGCGTCATGATCATGAATTATACTCTATTTTCATGACACAAAAGGATAGATTAATCGTTTTACAATGGTTATCTACAACTGATTTTTCACACCCTTCTTTTTTTACTAAAACTGCAATCCGATTCAATCTTTTAAATTAAGAAGTTTATATAAGCCGACAAAGCTTAAGTAATTGAAATGAAATTTTAGAAGAATAAATATGTCACAGATGAACTGAATTTACACCATGTTTTTCGAAAAAAATCGTATTATACTGCAAAATATCAGCAATACCGGCTGACTGATTATACTTCATACTAATGCCGGTATACCGGTCGACATTATATTCGTACCGGTACCGGTATACCGATACCGATTACACCTCTGATCACAATCACGACTGCCTCGAAATACTTCTCAATATACGAAGTCATCGAAATGGCAAAGCAAAAACGAGCTCATAGCGATCCTGACGTAATTTGCCGATCGCGTATCGAGAACCGCGATAGCCCCAAAAATAAAGTTGATCTAGACTATCAAGACTTTGGATAATAATTTCGTAATGACAATTTGACAATTGTAGAATATATCTCCTTCATCTACAACACTCTGGTTTTTAGATCCTATACTTTTAGATGGAAATGTTGTTGATTACAGTGATATTATAATAAATATAAGTCATCTGAACAAAAAAGCCTGAAGTACTCAAGCTCTGTGAGCTGCAATAAGGCGCTACAATCTATCGCATTTGATGTCTAAACTCGTAATAGTGGTCATAGTTGAATATATTATATTGTATACTGTATAAATTACACTGTGTGAACAGATTCGAGTGATCACTATATTTATACAAGAAATTAAAATGGAAGAGTTTGTATTTCAATTTTTCATTGGAGTTCGAGGAGACCAGTTAAGTGGAATATGTCTTTCCATCGTTGATAATATCACATTATGTTGAAAAAAAATCGAAATACGTATTAGTAAAGAAATAGCAGTAGTCGTAAAAGGTTTGTTATATCTTTCTGAGTGAGATTTTGCTGCTTTTGCTTACTAACGCGTAAGTTATCGATTCGTACCACAGCAGTTTTCTATGGTCGTCATAGACATTCTGCCCTGCTATCTTTATTAATAATTTACCTTTTAGCTAGAAAGGGACTAAAAGGTTGACAGAAAGCGATAAACAACAATCGTAGGAAAAGCGATCAAGAAGAAAACAAAACGCTTTCTTTTAAACTTAGACCGTTTGAAAAAATTGTTTGAGCCAGTAGTGCAACCAGGATGCTTTTATGGCTTAAGCAAATCTCTACTGAGGCAAAAAAGAGAATTGAACATAAATAGGATAAATAGGTGGAACTTTTTTCCGCGAGGGAAAGTGAAGGTCAAAATACTGACGAGAAGTAAAAAATCGAGTGAAAGTCTGCTCTTTATTTTATTTTTAGTGCTATCTTTTATATTTTATTAATCTTTAGAGACAAAGACCGTTGTCTCTGTTTAAAGACTTGCGCAGTACGTGGGGAAACTAATTCTAAGCTTTTAACCCTTACAGTTTTGGTAAATGTGTGTTGCTCAAAAGAAATATGAATGGTACCTAGTATTGTCTTAAATTTTGTCTTCTGTCTGTATGGAATGTACAACAATGAGTAATTATTCAAATGAACGTTATGGAGGTATATTTTCACTTTAATTTAGATTGAAAACAGAGAAGTAACAATGTTGATTTCGTTTAGATCATCGACACCAGTCAGCTAACCCATTTTCAAGTGGTGGTGTGGGCGACAATAACGATGACGAGGAGACACAACAACAACGTATGAACTGGCTAAAAAAACAATTAGACGTTGAACTCAAAGTATGACAGTTTAAGAGTATTTGTAATGTGTATGCTACTTTTCTCTTCTGTCTACCTATTCTCAGGTCAAAGCGGGAGCCGAGACAATTTTGAATACGTACAATGGCCAAAGGAAGGAAGCGTATAGAAAAATGTGTGACGAAGCTCAAACGTTGTTAAAAGATGCGAAAGCTAAAGCCGAATATATAAGACTACAAATGAAACGATTAGAAACGGGTATATAAAATGGTTTTACCGTAGTATACTTGTTTGCTAATCAATGATGGATCTTCAGAATGCGTTTTTTCTCTTAGGCTTTCTTGTCCTTCATTATCTTGGTTTATAAGCGTTTTTTCTTGAGTTCTATAGTATATTGTTTATTTTGTCTCTTAGGAAGCGAAAAAGATTCGTCCAATCAGACTGACCACGAAGAAGATCCAACTCAACAACGATTAAATGGACTCAAGAAACAACTCGAGATTGAGCTTAAAGTAGAGAAACATTCCTGTTTTTATTAGAAAAAGAGGATTTATGAGTGGATTCGTTTGTCGCTAGGTGAAAGCCGGTGCTGAAACGTTGTTAAACACTTATAGTGGCCAACGTAAAGAATCCTCACGAAAAATGTGTGAAGAAGCTCAAATATTGTTGAAAGATGCGAAAGCTAAAGCAGAATACATTCGGTTACAAATAAAACAATTAGAAACGGGATCATTAACGAATAACAACAATTCAGATGTTATGAGTATGTTATAGAAACAGTTTTTACTAATAGCGTAGCAATTGTGAGATGTTAATTTTGTGTGAATGAAGTTTAAAATTAGAGGACATTGATATAATATTATTGTTAAAATAAATTTGTTTTTATTCATTCAGTTCAAAAGACATCAACGCTCTGGCCTTCCGAACAACGCATCGAAGAAATTCAACACCATTTATCAATCGAACAAACGATGAAGAAAGGAGCAGAGAATGCTGTCAAAGTGTTGAGAGAAACTGGTGCAAAAAAAGAAGCATTACTCGAAGTAAAAATCTAAGAAGTGAAATTTTATAGTCTACTTATAACTCTATACTAACTGTCTTACTACTCTATTGAAGGCACATCATACACTATTCGAAAGCAAACAACGTATAGCATTACTAGGAGAATCATTGAGACGAAGATTAAAACATCAAGATCAAAGTGAACAACAACGAAGGGAATCAGTATTAACAAATGAAAATAATATAGGAGATCCAGCTACGTCTTATATTATGCCTTTACCAAAACCAGCACCAGTTACTGGAAAATTAGAAGTCAGGTAATCATAGTAAAAACGTATCTGTTAAGCTTGTATAGTGAAGATATGTTGTACATTGTTCACAAAAACAGTGATTTTTTTGTTTCATGGTGATTTCCATACAAATTTACAAAATTTAAGCCGCTTTTTAAGAAGAGTTAAGCTTTTTCGTTTGTACCTATTTAGACTACTTGGTTGTCAAGGTTTATTTGAGGATGCTTTATCACCGGCTGTTAGTAAACGTGATAGTCTGGGTAGTCCAGACACCAAATATCGTACTGTCAAACTGATGCCAGGAAAAACCGAGTTGTCAAGTAAGTAAAAAAATAGATCACATAAACGATTCTTTGCTTACCTGTGTGTTAAAGGAACCTTTTCATCTTTTACAAAACGTTCATCGCAACGTTTTTGTAGTCTGAAACGAATAAAATTTAGTAAGTTCTTCTTTTTGGTATATGTCTGATTTAAATCTTGCTATTTATTTTATGCATCAAAAAAAAGATACACACATACAATATCGGTGCTTTATATTTATTATTTTCACTTAAAGCCTATAGCCTGTAAAGAAAGTTAAAAGTTGTATAGATTTGCTTGTCAAGTTGCATATTTTGTTAAATATTTCGTTTTTTATAGTTGTCTTTCGTTTTTGAGCAAAGAAATCTATTTGTGTCATACTTGAGAGCCATTATATCTGCATGACTTAAGTAATATGACTCATCTGTTTTGTTTATTGCTTATTTCTAATATTTGAAATACGAAACAAAAAAGAACTTCATCATTTCAAGTTGTTTCGCTGCATAACAGAAGGAACGAAACATATCAGTTTTTCCGATATTGAGGAAACGATTGTATTAAAAAAATTTTCAGTTTGCTTCCAGTTGATGTATTGTGTTGGAAAAGAAATTGTTGCAGTATTAGAGAAATTTGTTTGATGTTTGGGGGATTTGTGTATAAAATGTATGAGAGAATAAGTTCAACACTTCTTTCGTATTTTTCTTTTATCACATTACAACTTTTATGTATTTGTGGTATATTTAGATGAGATAAATGCCATTTTACGTTTGGATAATACTCGCGTTGCTGAAACTGGCTTCAAACCTTGTAGTCAACAAGCATGGGATCAACGTTTTACAATTGAATTAGATCGAGTAGGATATTCTTAGTTCTTTATCATAGTGAAAAAACTGAAAAACTGTTTTCATTGACTGTACACATGCATGTTTAGGCTCGTGAATTAGAGATCAATATAATGTGGCGTGATTATCGTAATATGTGTGCAATTCGTTTTTTACGTTTAGAAGATTTTATAAATCAGAATAATATTAGTGGAACGATCATTCATCTTGAGCCGCAAGGAGTGTTATTTGCTGATGTATGTTTGCTTTTTATGTTAAACTAGAAAAAAAAGATTTTGATAGTGTTTCGACATGTCTGAATGTTCTTCTACTCTTTGAAAATACTAGACATACTTGTGCATGAAGTTTTTGTACAAATAAAAAGTTTTGCATTATCAACAAATTTTCACAGCTAAATTTGAAAATCGAGCTGTAATGATTGTCCATTATGTTTTACGTTTAGATCAAATTCATCAATCCATTGATTAAACCAGGACCAAAATTAAAACGGCAAAATAAATTATTTACAAAACGGAAAGGTATGTAAAACGGCAATATATTTCGAACAATGTGTTCTTTCATGACATGTTTAGTTTCTAGGACGAAATTTACCGCGTCCAAATAATATGCGTATCGATGTTACATTATGGTATCGATTAATCACAAAAGGAGTTATAACACCAAATTGTTATGATGCAAATTCAACGGTGTCACCAAACAGTCCGTCACATTGTAAGTTTAGAAACTGATATTTTTTGTTTGAAAAAAAGTAAAATGAGGATTTGTCGTTTGTTTGTTGAAAAATTATTCTGTTGTCTTTTATAACAATGCCACTGCTTTACTATACATACAATTTGTAGCTTAAAATAGACGACAAATGGTCTCGAATGATTAGTATTTCCATTACATGGAAATACTAATGACTTGAACATCTAGAATGTGCGTATATTGCTGAAATAATTTGTTTTTATTTTTTCTAGCCGCCTATGAATTATATGATCAAAAAAATGATACACTAACAAATTTATCACCAACATCTTCCATTTCTATGCCAACAACTCTTACAAATTCACAACGTGACGTGGTATGAATGATCAGATTCTGTTAGCAGATGTTCATCTTCAATAAATTGGATATCATTAGTTAAAAAAATCTGATTGTGCCTTTTTTACTTCTATCTATTAAGGATCCTTTATCTTTGACTCCACCTCATATACGACCAATACAGACAACGAAAGAAACAGGAACAATTTCTTATCCTCAGGAGGTAATTAGTTAATTTTAAGAAAAAGTTCACTTTTCCAATCGTTAGTAGATTATCTGAATTAGATTCTATTACTACAATATCATATGAAACATGCATATTTGTTAAGCAATATCTGTTGTTTTGTAAATGAATAATCGATCACTCAATAACTATGATTTATTTTAGTCTTTAATTCCTATAAATAATGGTTTATCGTCTCAAAGTAAACCAACATCATCATTACAATCTACGCCTTTATCATCTAGTCGTGATATTATTCCTCCACCTGTCGCACGTAAACCAGTGCGACTTTCTCATTCATCATCATTTCAAGCTTCAGATTCTTCATATCCTCCATCAAATATTGATCATGTTCATATGGGTAATATCCATCATTCACAATCTGTCGACAATTATACAATTCTACCACAACCATTAACCTCTGATGAGAATATTTTTGGTCAAGGTCAATCATCATCGATATCATCTCCATTTAATATTTCATCATTATCCTCGATTCTATTGTCGTCAAACGATCGTCTTTCACAACAGTCGACATCTTCCAATCAGCTGCCACAATCGACTACTAATAAATTGTCTGACTCTTCAAACCAACAGATTATTGAAGATAAAGAGCGATCACAAGCAATGCAATCAGTTGTAAAACATTCTCGTAATGTAGATATAACAACAAATGGAAGAAAAAAATCAGTATCAACAGATAAAAGGTGAACAAATAAGTTGGATATCTTTTTTCTTTTGTTTTTATTGTACTTTTAATAGTTTAGCTGATCATTCATTGCTTATCTCCATGTATATTCGTAAATTTTTTGCTAGTTAGTTATTTAATTTTATTTGTTTCTCTTCAGATTTCCAAAAGGTGTTGTTATTGACGCATTTCGGCTTGTTAGTGTACTTGGTAGAGGACATTTTGGAAAAGTAAGTATCCTATTTAATTGTTGACATTCATATAATGAGAACAATAGTAGCAACTTACATAAAGTTTCCTCTTCTATCATTTTTTTAAGGTGATATTAGCTGAATATATATATCGTAAAGGTGATTATTATGCATTAAAAGTATTGAAAAAAGGTGATATATTAGCACGTGATGAAGTTGAAAGTTTAATGTCAGAAAAACGTATATTCGAAGTTATTAATGGTTCTCATCATCCATTTTTAATTAATTTATATTCATGTTTTCAAACACGTGATCATGTGATATTTGTTATGGAATATGCTTATGGTGGTGATTTAATGATGCATATTCATCAAGATATATTTGATGAACAACGATCCTGTTTTTATGCGGCTTGCGTTGTATTAGGTTTAGAATTTTTACATCAAAATAAGATTGTGTATAGAGATTTAAAATTAGATAATTTATTATTGGATAAAGAAGGTTATCTTAAAATTGCTGAGTAAGTGATCTGTAACGTACTTAGGGCTGATCAAAAGTTCGTAGAACGATGTTTAAATTTTTATAAAATACTTAACATCGAAAGATTTATTGCATGAATACTTAGTAAAATGTCTCGTCTATAATTCTAACAGTCTTTTAGAT
>CAJNOQ010004292.1:0-17864 GCA_905250885.1 Didymodactylos carnosus | reverse complement strand
AAAATTTTTTTCCGAAAATTTTGACTATTTTTGTTAGTACGTTCTTACCTTAGGCATCTAGCGTGCAGCGCGTTTCTATCTTTTCGTATACGGCAACGTACAGATACAGTCAGAGCGCGAAGAACGTGCCAGAAATGAAAGAGAACGAGAACTTTTTCTCGTTTTAGAACTTAAATTATGAGATTCGCCGCCGATGACTAATATTTACACGTCCCCGCCGAAGACGGAGGAAGTTTTCATAACCTCGCGCCGCCGTCGCCGAAGGTACAGAATATTTTCATAGCCTCGCGCCGCCGCCGCCCATGGTAAAAGTTTCATTCGCCGCCGCCGAAAACTTTTTATCGACGCACATGTGTGGTTGTACACGATACTGATCTGTTTTATAGAAAAGGATCCCTTTTAGTTTTTGAAATATATGGCTGTAAGTATAGATGATTATCGTGTAAAAAGCAAGTTTTTGTACTAATAAGACAAACGGAAATAACGTTACGAAATATAATTTAGTAGAAACACAACTATTTAGACATACACAGAGGTTTAACTTCCGCTTTATTTATGCTTGGCAGTTTATAAAAGTAGTATAATAAAATGAGTTAACGCATGTGTAAATACGTGATGTTCGGTTCTAAAACACTGAGACTGACTTCTTACTGACATATACATCAAGGTCGCTTACTCAAAATTTAGAAGCAAATTATATTTCGAAAGACTTTGGAAAGCTTGCTGATGATTTTGGACGATGACATATGTATCGAAATATAGAAAGCGGTTGAAGCGCTTGAAGTGATTCAAGCGGTAACAATTTTGAAGGCATCCCTTAACCCTTTGACTGCCGCCGCCGTTTATAAACGTCATGGGCTATATCAGTGTCTAAACCTAACGTAATCAATCGTAGTGAATGTTTTTAAGACCAGCTTGCATAGAAATAAGCATCAGGCAGCTGTAGCCTGTGATGCCATCATTTCTATACACAGCAGCAAATCGGAACTTAACATTTTTGTTTCGTCAAAATGGCAACATCAAGACGTCAATTTTCGGAGGAAGAGGTCGATGAAATTTCATCAAATCCTAAATCAGATTATGAAGTTGAAACAGATTCAACTGACTACAGTAGTCGACTGTTTCAAAGATTTCCATACCTTACAGAAGATTTGACATTATCTCGTGCAAATCTGTGAAACTGGATCAAAAATAAACAGCTATAATGATTTTCTAGAGTACTTTTCTTTCTCTCTTACGACTGTTACTAGGCATAGATCGATACGGATGTAGTGTCGATGTATTCATCAGGTCGTGAGCCATGAAAAATACGTTTGGAAAATGACTTTATCGGAATTACTGGAGATAAAAACAAGTGATCGGATTAAAGCGTAGCAGCTGTTAGTACTCTTGAAAAATGCTTTATATTCTTTTTTAATACTTCTTTCGTCTTAGAATCAAGCACGTCGTAAGTGGATAACGCATAAAGCATGAATGTCCTGTGAAAGCTAGATACTCTAGTGTCGCAGAACTGTATGAAAAAAGATATGAAAAATTCAGAATTTTAATTGAATTTTCCAGTGCTCTATATATATTGAATTATTGGTAATGGTGAATTTACAGCCAAATAAGTAAGGCTGCTTATTCAACTAACAAAATGCACGGTATAATTAGTTATGAATGTAATATAATTGCCTCTTTGATAATAGTATGCCACTTAGCTGTAAATTCGCAATTGCTAGTAAGAAAAAACATTTTCTGTGGACTTAGACGAAGGGACAAGATGGACAATTTTTTTCAATTGTTCACGGATTCTTAAATTGTTAAATGCTGAATACTTTCGCTGACAATTTGATAGAAATATACTTCCAACTCCTTACAGCTGATTATGTGAAACAAACTTGAAACTCTTGTCTCTTCGTCTAACGAGCAAAGTCCACAAGGTGATACCCTACGTTTCTAGTGAGTTATACCTCAATCGATACAGTATATCGAGCTAGTAAAAATCCTAAAAGGATTTTCCCCCTTGCCCCTCGGAGACCTGGTTTTCTGGAAAACCAGTTTTTCATAAACTCTAAAAAATAACTAAAACCTTTCTTAATTTACTATAAAAGCCCGAAATTAATTTCGTCTTATTTCTGTAGTTTACGATATACTGCTCGTTAGAGCTGACAATGGACATTTAGAGCTTTTGTTGTAAATTGTATAAATTTGCAAAGAAAGGTCGTGTAGAGTTGGGAGATGTTTCATTATAATCAGAAATTTGCCTGCTACAATCACGCCTCATTAAGAACTGCTTTGGTTACTTTTTAGAGTTTCTGAAAAACTGATTTTCCACAAAACTGAGTCTTCAAGAGCCATGGGAAAAATCCTTTTTAGGGTTTTTACTAGCTCTATATACTCTATCGACTGAGGTATAACTCATTAGAAACGGAGGGTACCACCTCGTGGGCTTTCCTCGTAAGTCCACTGAAAATGTTTTTTCTTACTAGCAATTGCTAGCTTACGTTTGTCGAATGTCACTTTGCTGTAGTGCTTCTGCCCTATTCACTAATGTCCATCCCCGTGGGCGTTAGGTCCTAAAGGGCTAATGCAACCCTAACGTTTACACTTAATCTTTTTTCTTTAGTAGGTAAACGTGTTCACTCAGCCACATACATGAAAAGCTAACAAATATTACAGTATTCATCATGAACATGTTTAGATCTAGGTAAATGTACCTTTTTACCTAGTCAGCTAGCTCCAACCTAGTAGTGAACCGAGCACTAGGTTATCATAATCGAGTAGGAGCGGGAGGTTGACAACTAGGTTAACCGTCCAATTAACCGACCGGTTAACCTAGCTTCGAAGACGAAATATATTTAATAAAAGAGTGGTTATCAACTAGATTAACCGGGTGGTTGGAGGGTTAGAGCGCCTGGTTAACCGGTACTCAAAGCTACCTTAAAAAATCAGAAAAAAAATCGAACGATCCCAACGAGAATCGAACGATTGAAAGTAACGTGAAAGTAAAATTTAAAAAATTGAAGTTGTCACATTTTATGTTCGAGACACAACTCTTAAAACTGCTTTTTTCAGACAGATAACACGAGACACAGAAAAGATTACTGTCTCGCAGGTTCGAATCGGCAAAAGGATTGTACTTTTCGGATCCCTCTCGCTCTGCCAAAAGTCAAAATTTTAATGATTTTTTTCTCGAGATTTTTACATATTCGGAATCAGCGCAACGAGTTACGTTGTACGGCGCAAAAAATCTCGTCGGGTACACGTATTTTTTGGACGCGATTTCTCCACTGTGGGTTTTCACGGTATATTACACTATATTCAACGGTAGACATCAAAGATTCCGCTTTTCTGCTTGTCTCTTTTATGTCATTTTTCTTTGCCTTGATGCTTTTTTCTTGCTATGCACACTATACAGGGAGATATACAGCAAGAAATAGGGAGCAAAATTTTATCGGTTTATCCAAACGGGAGATAGCACTCACTATGAAACTAGTGTATATTCTGGCAACTTCCCAGATTAAAAACTCAACAAATGTGGCGGTACCCCTCTACGGTTTTTGTGGTAGTTTGAAGTACACCAATTATATTCTATGCCAAGCTACGTTTTAGAAAAAGGTCTCTTTTAGTTTTTAAGATGTAGAGCTGCCAATATCACAGGTTGAAGTTAGTAAAATCTATGGGCTTTACTTTAATTTTAGAAATTGCACGAACTTTGTTGAACTTTCATGTCTCTATAATACACGTACTATTTCAGCATAGGCGGCGGAGCCTGTAGGCTCGTTAGGCTTGAGCCTTACCTGAATTGGACACTATTAGGCTCAGCCTTACCTGAATTGAAATTTGTCCGCTGTCGAATTTGACTCTGTTCGATCGAGCGAACTTTATTTTAGTATCGTTACTAACGACCTTACTGAGCCTTACCTGATTTGAAAACGTTCCGCCGGCCCTGTATTTCAGTTAAATGAAACGGGGCAATATGAACGAACGGCAAGTAAAACCGTTGTATAATGTTTGTTTAAAAACAGTATCCTCTCTACTTTTTACATTAATTTGAAGTATATCTATGTGGAACGCTATTTCTCCTTGAAGAACAAAATAAGCAATGACAAAATGTTATATTTTTATTGACATATTGATTGATATCTTATTTTCAGTGCAACTGACATTTTTGCCGAAATTTTTTCGTTCTATTCGTGCGATAGAATAAATCACCTTTGGCGCGTAGTTTGTACACATTGTTGTGTATTTTCCTGTAAGAATTATCTAATGCAAACTAAACAAAAATGTGTACAGATGCTGTAAAATATACAAAATATTATATTCTTAATTAAATATCGTTATTATCCGAATGTATTAGAGGTAAGCAATGGAAATGAAGAAAATGTTGTCATCCACGTTACCACACTGCTCGAATATATCACGCAAGAGCTTAAACATGATTTCTTGAATCATGTTCAATGAATCTTCGACAATATCAAAAATGAATCTTCTCTCGGATAAAACATCGGTACTGGAAATGGTATGTAAAAAGTCAGTACGGTTATTATTTGAGCAGTATCAATATCAAAAAGCCGTTTATAACCGATATGTCGCTGAACTACGGTAAAAGTTTTCTACCCGTTCATGAAAAGTGGTAAAAAGTTTGAACAGGAAAGAAGGAAAGGGTATTGTACTCCTTCATGGAGTACCAGGTAGTGGTAAAACACACTATATTCGCTATCTGATTCATGAAATTAAAGAAAAGCTCTCATATATGTTCCACCTGATATGGCCAAAGAAATATCTTCACCTGAGTTTTTACCATTTCTAATGCAATATCAAGATTCAGTATTGATTACAGAAGATGCCGAAAACATTATCAAAGATCGTAATGATGTCTTTATTCCTAATCAGGCATTTGTCAATTTATTAAATTTCGCAAGTGAACGTAAAATCAGAATCGACTGGTATACCGACAAGTCGGAAATGTCGAAAATTCTTTTTCGACCAGTCGAAATTTTTGGCGACCAGTTGGTATGTAGTCGAATTATCGACTAGTCAGAATTCTTAACTAGTCGAACGGATCAACATCGACTGATCGCCGTTTTTTCGACTAGTCGTGAACTAGTCGATCAGTTCGGGGCTAGTCGAAATCATAAAATCACTCATTCACCGTTTTCTTTTCTCCTTTGTACTACTGACTAGTCGTAGTACAAACATACAACACCGAAACAATAATTTTAACTAGTCGGGTGATAGTAGGAGTTGAACCAGTCAGAACATGATACTTGATTGATTTATAATTTTACTAATCGGTCGATTTTCAGTCGATTTTACTGTTTATTCTCTCAGTTCGCAAGTAGTGGAATGGTGTGGTCCCAGAAATGGCGTAAAAAATATGCTGACATATGGTAATTTGTGAAAAATTGTTCAGAAGGAAAGAATTGTTTATTAACTAACTCATCCTTCTATATTCGAATCCGTCAGATGCCCTTCGAGTATCACGTCATTAACCTGGGTGGTGCACGGTGAACGATGACACATGACAGAAGAAGGGAGAGTTGAGGGCGCACGGCGGCAAGGTAGTCATAAAAAAAAATTAACAGATTTTGAAGTTACCTCTCGAAGTTGAGCTTACGGATGTGCGCTGGAGATATACATATTAAGTTTTCTCTTGTATAACGAATTGCACACATTGACCGACACAGTCATCTTTCAGATTATGAATTTTTAAGGATAGCTACCTTCTGGCTTTCTAATGAGAATTTTGAGCAGCGCGTACATAAGCGTGGTAATTCATGGATTTTATCGTTCTGTCTTTTCCTATTGGTTGATACAAAGCGTATTTTCAATTTAGTTCGCGTACCGTACGCTTTGAAACAAAGGCGTACGCGTAATGTTAGAAACACTGGCTACCTTTAGTCTGACTTATTTCAACCAATGAAAAATTGTGACTGAAACTCCACAACAGCCAACGTAATGGCACTGAGTGCATTAATGCCATACGTTTCACACAACTTTTATTGGGCAAGCTCCTTAACAAACAATTTGTTTTTGATTTCTCCTTTTCTCTGTTCCGATAAAAGGTAAAAACAACTCGTCACAACTACATGAGTTGACTTCTTTTTCCACCGTTTATTTCTTTTTCTTGGTAGGACACGCTTGGACTGAAAAAAATGGTAGGACTAAACATAAAAATTGCTACCAACCATGTTTTTTGTCGTTCTTCAACGTTTCATGAGATGAAAGTTACTCTGTCTCTTCTCCTTCTCTTGTTTCTTCTGGCGTTCCTCAAGGCAGTGTGCTCGGGTCGCTTTTATTTCTTATTTTTATTAATGACTTGCCTCTTTCTGTTCCAACAAATTGTGAAATCTGTCTTTTTGCAGATGATGTCTTTTTAACTGTACCTCTTTCTTCTTCGGATCCATTTAATTTCTCTCATGTTCAAACCTGTATAAATTACTCTTCCTCTTCTACTAATTACTCTTCCTCTTCTACTAATTTCATGTCTCTCAATATTGTGGACTTGCTTTTGGTTTTGATTCTTTCACGTTTGTTTACAATCAGCTATCGCAATAAAGTCCCTCTTTCCGTTGTGTCTTCTGTTCGCTGTCTTGGAATTCTTGTTCGCACGATCTTAGGTAGAGTGAACATGCCAGAGACATTGCTATTGCTTGTCGGCGCAAGCTAGGTGCACCGAGTCGTGTCTTTGGACTAGCTCCATCAGAGGTTCGGCGTCGAATCTATCGTTCTTCTGTTCTTCCTAAATAAATTACTGTTGTGCCTTACAGGACAGTTGCTTCTCGCTTTCTGTACTTGATTCTGCAAAACCATCGGATAATTATCCGATGGTTTACTCGGGGATGCCATGCATCAACAGATCATTGCCACATTCAACTGTGATTTGAAATCAATTGATAAAGCTCTGTTGAGAAAAGGTCGACTGATCGCCAATTATGAATTCAACAAACTTGACGTAGAAAGTGCTAGAATGCTATCGCATAAATTGGGATTTACAAATGAAATCAGTGAACCAATGACACTGGCTGAAATTTACAGTCAAGTAGGAGTAGACACGGAAGTTGTTCAACATCAGAACGGACATATCCCTGAATAAATCATTTCACTTTTACAATTGAATCGACAAAGTTTGTGTGTTTGAGAATATCATTGTTATTGTGTGTGTGTGTTGGTCGGCATCTTTATATTTTTTTGAGAGTGAGATAAACAGCTGACTTCAGAAAGTATTTTCCAGGTCTTTTATATAGAAGGTAGTAGATGAGTAACTGTTACGCAAAGAGTGTGAATAAGCGTATTCATGTAATGACGTGCGATATACGTTTTCTCTCACAGTTTTTCACAATCTTTTCATTTCTTTCATAAAAAAACATCTTTCAAACGTTCTGCGTGGTGTTTTACATTTTTTATGGTTTTCTCCTATAATCTTGTCTCGAATAGAACAGAAAGAAGCTAGAAGATAAGAGCGGAAAAGCATAAAAAATGTAAAAGACCACGTAGAAACGTTTGAAAGATGTTTTCAATGCAAGAAAAAAACGACTGAAGCAGGTATTTGATGAGTAGCAGTTATGCATAGATGGTGAATAAGCTACGTCACTCACCAATATAGAGGAAACTAATATTTCTCAAAACTGAAAGAAGAAAGCAAATAAGAGCGGAAAACCATAAAAAACGTAAAAGACCACGCAGAACGTTTGAAAGATGTTTTAAGTAAAAAATGGGTGTTCATGTGTGTTAATATCCGGATCTGTATCTGAGATCCCACCGAAAGGCAGCAGGCTTACATACTTTAGCCAATATTGATAATTTAAAAGAAATTCGATTCTAGTGAACGTCTGTAAGGGTGAACTAAAAGTGAAACTGACGTTATTAAGAGAAAATGCGAAGGCTCAACAGGAAAGATGTTTTCCTCCAATTAAGCATGCCATCCGATAGTAGAGCGATCTCGATCTCAATTAATGGAAGTTTCTGGTTGTTCTACAGATTGATCCCTTCACTATCAACCTCATCCTACAAAGGAACTACCACGAGATAGGTGATCAATTTGTGGAATAAGTAGACAGAATTTTTTTTGACCTATCAGAACTGTAGAGCAAATATTTCTCTACAAAACCAGTTGCTGGTCGGTTCTGTGCGCCATTTTGTTCTAATACCAGACTTATTTTACTATTATCTTTTTCAAAATAGAATGTCCAATGCTATTTTTTAAATAACTCGAAACAGAAAATTGATGAAGACTTGTAGTTTTCGCCATTCAATAGCCAATATTTTAATGTATCTTTTCATAAGCAAAAAGACTTTTGAAGCTATTTTCCAAAAACCGATTTTCTAAGGGGTCCTCGGAAAATCATTTCATAAAGCGAAAATCTAACATAGCAACTTAACAGCTTTTTACATGGATACATAGCGAACAAAGTAACCTAGTAGTCACAAAGGAGGGTCTGCATAAGGTTGATAATCGGTCCGTTCTCTTTTTAGAGTAATAATGGTTTCGTATGTAGTAGAAAAGTATTTCTACTCCATTCGGAGTAAAATCAGATACTTTTGTTCATTAAAATCCCGTTAATTCCTCAATAATAGCATCTTAACGGTATCCTCAAAACGACACCTACATGATAATTAAAAGCTGCTTTCTGCAACTTTCTTACACTTATATGACTAACGGTTATGTTGGTTTAAGCTTTATTTGTAAAAAGAAGAAAAATAGATGAATTTCCATTGAATAAATACAGAACAACAAAAAGAAAGAGAAATACACCCATGCCATCATTTTGACTGCTCAACAAGGGAAAATAGCTAGTAAAAATAGTAAGTAAGAGAGACACATTTAACGCATGTAGTCAGAGAATAACACAAAAGAACATTCATATTAAACGAAAAGCTAAATTACTCAGCACACATACATACACGCACACACAGAAAAAAAGGAGACAGACTATGTTGTATATAGATGTTACGTATCGTCATGCACGAGGTACTTTTCTCATGTTTTTATTTATTAATGTATATGCTCTAAACAGCATTTGATATTGGATGCATTACGACACATAGCACCTATATGCAATATAGTCGTTCTCCTTTTTTTCAATTTCAGACTACTAATAAAAACGATATTTAATTTTTACAGTTATGTGTAGGAACGATCAAAAAGAGAAAAACACTTGTTTCAATCGCCTTCGTATTTCGGGGCTTAGCAAATATTTTTATTTCAGTTCTGCAAAAGAATAAACTATATACATGAAACTACTTACGTAGGTTTACTTTCGTATATCGTTCTTCAAACAATAAGTAAGTATTCTTATTGAAGCACTGCACATGTAAGAATGTCATGAGTGATAGTTTGAGTAAAATAAATTGAAAACGGACCATGGCGGTATGTAAGACTAATACGGCAAAATCTTAATATCTAGTTTTTTCTGTTCTTCAGACCCTTCTTGTCGATTTGAAGCTATGTCATCTAGTGCAAGAATCAAAGTAATTCTATCGGAAAAACAGCTGAAATCCAGTAATTCCCTATCCATCTGCCCCGTTTACTAAAATAGTAGCATAATCACGATCAGTTGGATTAGTTATTCCGTAACCATATTCTAATACACTATATATCCCGTTAACGCGTCTGCTTTGTTAGAACTACATTGCGAAAGTCTTCTCTTGGAATAGTTAATGCATGCTGAAGTTTTTTCGGTTTTTAATCATCTTTTTCAATTGCTATATACCGTCGATCAGTGCTCATGCTGTCGCTGGCGACGAGAGCATTGCGAGTTGTGATGGCAGGAGAATGGAATCGGAATCAGGGAGGTACGCTAATGTGACTTTCGCCAATTGTCGAGCGACCATAGGGTGGACTGGTGAAAGTTCAATGTACTTTCGTCAATTATCACTTCACTTGGGTTGTCTCTCAATGCAAGTCATATCTCTTTCTGGGGTTAAATGATCGTCGAAAACGAAAAAGAAAATATTAGAATTTGTCTTGACATTTTCATTCTTGGTGGGTGCATCAGTGCTTCGCAGAAAACGTGGAAAAAAGAAAAAATAACATGCATCTGTATTGTCATCAATGTCTGAGGTAAAAAAATTGATAAGAACGATCGTTATGGAAGGAGACGTTTTTTGTTCTGCTTTTTACAGTAGTTTTTTTCCTTCGAGACCCTAGATGAAAGTGCCAAAGAATGAATAACAAAGAATCCAGACATATTGTCCTTTGTTAAATTAGCGAAGTCGGTCAGATACTTAATCAGAAGAAACGAGTTTCGTTATCTCATATCATATGTACGATAGTTCCATATTCTTTTTCTCAGACATATTGAATAATACTGTTCTTAATTTTCTTTCCAATCAAATTCACCGATGAGAATTTTGACGGCTTCCCTTATATGATATCCAAACCGACCCTCGTTAAAAAAAATTATAACTTGCATTACGAAACAATGCAACTGAATTATTGGCAAAGATCCACGAGTTTGTATTGGTGAAAATTCAGTGTACTTTCGTAGTGTGGCGAAAGTCATATTGGCGTACCTCTCGATTCCTCTTCGAGCTTTTATATAAAGAATGTATTAATGAAGATGATCTCTGATATTTTGTTGTTGTATTTAGAAAAATGATATCGTTTCCATTTGTTGGTATTATTATAATTCTCACTCCGATAGTTGTTTATATACTAAATTTATTTCGTAAGCATGCTATTTGGAAAAAAGCATACGAATCCATTCCATCACCACCGTGTGTTCCACTTATGGGCAATTTACATTTACTCAGTTCCGAACGAGATTGTGAGTGTTCTATTCTATTGTGTCTTGCATAGATGAAATCATTTTTCTTTCTCTCTGTAGCTTTTCTTCGCTTACTCATGGCAACAGCTTCAAAATATCGTGAGCAATCGTGCTTTTGTATCTGGTACTCTATTTGGCCAATCGTTGTTTTAACAAATGCTGATGGATTAGAAGTAACAGAATCATGCATTATATTATACACTGATCTTTCACATTCACTTTTTATCTCTTACATGTGTAGATCTTCTTTAGTAGTACAAAAGAAATAACTAAATCATTTGAGTATAAGCTGGTAGAACCATGGCTAAAAACTGGACTATTGACAAGGTGATGTAATAAATACATCTATATAATATTTGATTATCATTTAATCTTATTTTAGCAAAGGCAACAAATGGCGAACACGCCGACGTATTCTAACACCGTCATTTCATGATGCGAATTTATTACAAAGTTTTTTAATTATTTTTAATGAACAATCTAGAATATGTACATCTCGTTTCGAAACACTATCCGAGCAACCGATCGACATGTACCCGTTTATTGCTGCATGTACACTCGATATTATTTGTGGTCAGTTCAAAAACTAACACAACAGTATACTTAAAGCATAATTATGCTGTTTACTATACTGTTTAGAAGCAGCAATGGGCACAAGTTGTCAAGCCCAAGTAGAGAAATCAGAATATGTTGAAGCTGTTGCAAGGTATCAGTGACCCTACAATTAGTCTCAGTCTGTTGGCAAAATGCCTACGGTTCTATTCGGAAACATTCTTGAAACATAATCCAAAAATCTGAAAATTTAGTATCCTACAAATCTTTAAAAAAAAATATAACTATACATGTATAGACATCTATATCTATATATAAATATCTTAGAGCTTCGAATGAGCTGCACTGAAAATTTGTGAGTACATGTGCTAGGAACTAATAGGACTCAAACATTTTACACCATGAGCTGGTATGGGCTCGAAACATTTTTGGAATGGGGTTGTACGAGATAAAACGGTGGGAAACATGTTGTTTTCGTATTATTAATAGGCAGTTGCAGCTCTGAAGCTCACGCAGAGTCATAAGTGAGTACGTGTGTATAGATGTTATCTTTCGAACACATCTGCTCACATCATCTATCACGGCTGGTTTAAGCATCGGTAATAGTTACACTAAAAATATAAACGACTTCTCTAAGACTAGTGTCAGTCTTAAAATTTGAGCTCATAGATTTCATTTGAATGTCGTGGATTACACTGTAGCTTTCCAGTTCATAGACTAGAAAAAGTAACCAGCAATGATCCAATGTGAACTTTCTTAAAAGCCTAAGTCCACAGGCTGAAATGGACTGAAAATTTTGAGTGCATGCAGAACTCTGATATATCTCTTTGAAACTTTCACGCGAAAGGAAAATAACAGAAGAAAGAGTACGCAGTGAATGGAAATTGTATGCAAAGTTTAAAATTGATTTATTTCGTAGAATTGGTGATATTATTGTTCAACGAATGACAACACCGTGGATGTGGCCTAATTTTTTATTTAAATTATTTCCTATTGGTAGAGAACACGAAAAATTATTAAAAATTCTTCATGATTTTTCAAGAAATGTAATCTAGTTTGTCGT
The DNA here is from genome assembly GCA_905250885.1 of Didymodactylos carnosus. Taxonomy (NCBI): domain Eukaryota; kingdom Metazoa; phylum Rotifera; class Eurotatoria; order Philodinida; family Philodinidae; genus Didymodactylos; species Didymodactylos carnosus. The sequence goes on along the minus strand of CAJNOQ010004292.1, from coordinate 5,495 downwards.
GTACATACACACGCACATAAAACGAGTGATAATGTTCTTATTTTTCTCTCTCAGATTATTAATAATCGAGCACAACAATTTGGTGGAAATCAGTTACATTCGAAACGTATGGCATTTCTTGATACACTATTAGCAAAAATGCATGATGAACAACTAACTATGGAAGATATTCAAGAAGAAGTTGGTAAATATTCATATTAACGATGCGTGTTTTGTCTTCTGTAAATATTGTCTTCCATTTCAGATACGTTTATGTTTGAGGTAATCTATAACATGTATTTAATTTCTCAAACAAATGCCCGAAATATGTATGTCCTATTTCTCATAGGGGCATGACACTACAGCTGCAGCATTGAATTTTGCTTGTTTTCTTATTGCATTACATCCTGATGTACAACAAAAATTACACGATGAAATAAATAGAATATTTCGTATGTTTATAATTGACTGAAATTGTCTTTTGATTAATTCTATTTTTGTTACTCAGAAGATGATCTTGAACGTGCATGTTCAATGGACGATCTAAAACAAATGAATTATTTAGAATGTGTTATCAAAGTAAGCGTATTCTAGTGATTTGTTTTTCGCATATAGAAACTTCTCATCTTAAGGAATCGTTGCGTTTACTACCGTCAGTTCCGTCGATTGGCCGCGAAGCACAAGAAGATTTGACATACAGTAACCAATTTATTGTCCACAAGTTGTTGTCATGAATAAGCGTATCGATTGCTCTATTGTAGACGGTCACAAAATTCTTGCTGGTCAAACATGTTACATTTTGATAAAAGCCATTCATCTTGATCCAAAATATTTTCCCGAACCAAATAAATTTAATCCTGATAGATTTCTTCCAGAGAATAGTGCACAACATTCTCATCATTTTGCTTTTGTTCCATTTAGTGCGGGTACGAGAAATTGTATTGGTAAGTTATAAGTAATGCTGAAAACGAAACGGTAAAAATTGTTTATTTAATATGTTTAAGGACAAAGATTTGCAATGTTAGAAGAAAAAGTATTTTTATCAACTTTATTAAGAAAATTTTCATTGACAACAACACAAACAATAGAAGATATTCGTTTAGCCGAAGAAATCATCATGAGAGCAGTTGATCCTATTTATATTACATTAAAACGTCGCCGTTAACAGTTGATATTGCTTTGCCAAGTAGAGTACCGTTTTTATAAAAATATAAGAATAAAGAGACATAACCTATGCACCAACACAGAACCGCAACGGAGAGATAAAAGTTACCTTTTATGTTTTCTTACATTTAAATAGTGACATACTCTTTTTTCCTTCTTGAAAAAAAAAGACTAAACGTTTTTAGCAGTTCTGCCCCTGTTGCAAATTAGACGCTTTTCTTTTAGTAACTGCGGCACAGTGGGCAATTTTAGCTAGGCATGTGGACATTGGATTTTGAAGGGCTGAAAAGATCTCACAGATATGTTTTTGTAGGTTTTTGAGTGTCCTCTTTCTAATGGAGTCACTTACAAAGTTCAAAATTCATGTTTTAAGGGTTTTCCAGAGATCCGGTCCATAGAGAACCTTTGCAGAACCAGTTTAGAATTTTTTAAACAAGTCCATTGAATCAGGCGTACTCCGAAATCTATAAAACAACTATTTGTAGGCCTCCAGATCTCTTTTCTAACGATATAAAACCCACCAGCCTCAAGTACCACGGTGCTGCCTCAAATTTAGCCTTCCTCGAAAACTTACAATTTTTTCCCCCAAAACTGCTGTAAGTTATATATCATTCGATGCAGTTTTTCACGCTAATTCCCGATATGCTGTTATTGTTGAATAAATGTGTTTCCAAAAGGAGATAATCTGATTTTACTTGGAAAATCTATAACTCAGCCCAAGAGCATTTGCACTAGTTTGCGCTAACAGTATCTATATATCGTCAGCGGATGTATCTTCTGTAAAAATTTCGTTAAGTCTGGAGCTGTGGAAAATTGTGGAACCTTAGTATACTGAGGTATGCTCTTTGGAAAACAGTTCGCGGAAGAAGAATGATATTTTTTTCTCCATGGTGCAAAACTTCCAAGGGCAAAAAGATATGAGCGTTATTTGAATTTGCCAAAAGTCCACTTTGGTTTTTTCACTTAATATCCACATGGTTGCCCACTGTGTGCGGGTTGATATAGCACTCCCGCAAAAACAATAAATACAGTTTATCTTGAATATAGTCACAGATCACATTAGGATTTGTGACAAATAACGTAGAAAGCAGCTTTGTCCAATCTATTTGTGCTAACGCCCCTATAGATCTGTATCTTGGCAAACCCTCTATTACAACGCTTTTGATATTATACCAGCCAAGAGTAGCTCTAAACATTTGACGATTTAATGCTTCATGTTCCTGTTGTTTGCTTATCGCAAGAATATGGTACACATTAAGCAAAGATTAAAAATGTGGACGAATGAACGCAAAAAATAAGCGATACGCTACATGCTCGCGTAGCATACGACTAGCAGATAGACATTTAAGTGGAGAGGCGGTTGCTTCCACGTAATAGAATAAGAAACAAGACTGTCAAGTGCCTGAGTAATATGGTCACTAAGATTCAGAATAAGCACTTTAAAGGACCAATGTACTGATGAAGAGACAACCACAGTTAAGTCATCAACAAAAAGATGCTTCCAATGAAGATTTGAAATTGAGTTTAACAACAGATCAAAGTGAAATACGATGAATAATATCGGGTCTGTACACGATCAAAAATATACGGTTTTCCGCCAATGCTTTGTGATCAGCTCGGGATATACGACACAAAATTTTGTCGTAAAAATAATTAAGGGGAAAACCACGACGTTATAGGAAAAAATTGACTTCACTATTAGAAAGAGCTGAAAAAACTACATCGGATTCGGTTGTGTTTGATTAAAAGTCTGTCAAGCACGCGGAAACTATTTTCTCAAAAAGAAATTTTTAACAAATTTCAGTCGAATTTATGTGCCGATCGGGAAATTGGAGGTTAATCTTTTATTGCTCAAAATAAGATATACTCCTGATCTAATCCCTTTCCACATCGACCATCTTTTTATTTCTTCCTTTTTGATACACTCACATATTGAAACACGCATTTCTTTTCTGATGCGTTGACAATATATAAGTATACGTACTTTGTGTTTAACGGGGAATTTTCCAACTATTCATTCGTGCAGATAAACTGCTTTATGTTTTATAAGTGAATCACAACTGAATCACAACGTTAGACAAGGAGAATAACGAAGAAGAAGAATATTCAGCTCTCATTTAATTAAAATTTATCATTTTCTTACAAATTAAAAATTAAAATTTTTGATCCCAATCGAGGTATCAAATTATATCCTGATTGGGATATAATTTCAAAATATATCTTGGTCGGGATACATTTAAACAGATATTTCTATAAAAAAAGATATTCCGATCGAGATATGCCTCCACATTGACCGAAACTTTCGTAGTTTACGTTTATTCAAGGTTCTATCTAAATATGTTTGGTGATCGAAAAAATTGATACTCATCAACATATCTCTCTCTCTCTACAGTGTATATGTTTTCTCTGATGATGAGTCGGTGACTCGAAACGTCAGAATAAACAATTTTTAAATTTTAAATAAAATAAATAATTAATTTGTGCTGAAAAATAAATATTATGAGTTTACACAAAGTCCTGCCATTACATATCCTTAATTAAAACAGAGTACAGCTTATTCAGTTTTTTTTATGATCTGTCGAATTTGGACTTTGAAAAAGGTTATGACATGGTTTCATTACTGAGAACGTTTTCTTTTCTAAGAGTTCCGATATCATATAATTCCGACCAAGTTATGTAACTACGGAACAGAACTGTTGAAAATCACTTATTATGAAAGGATTGAGTTATCGAATACTATATTTTTCGAAGATTAGTTAGACGAAAGAGGCAAAAATGGGATGCCGCACCTAAACCGAGAAAGGTTAAGAGATTGCTAGTTCCCATTTTGTAGAAGACACTTTGGACTATATGAAAAGAAACCAATACTTTTCTATTTTAATTTTTTTGATTTATGAAATAGTTTTCAAAAGACTTCTTCGAAACAATCGGTTTTTGAAATTTTTCTTCAACACTTTTCTGCTTATGAAAAGATGCTCTTAGATGTCTGCTTTTAAATGGTAAAAATCACATGACTTCAACTCATTCCATTTTCGATTTATTCGAAACCTAGTCACCAGTCTTTGAATTTGAAATGGATAGTAGATCTAATAATCTTTATAATACTTCTAAATAAACTAAAAAGATATAAATACATGAATAAATAAGAAAAATTTGCGGATCAGTCTTTTCTTGTTGATAAGCATTCACTAATCTTTACGATGGTGTGGCCCTTTTCGTTCGCGTGTGTGATCTCCAGCTGGATTCAGGCTACCATGATGAGCGCCACCACGACCTCCTGTTCCTTGTCCTCCATGATGCGGTGATTTGCTACCTGGGCTTGAACCTCTAGATGATCCACGACTTGAATCTCTCGAACCGGAACCTCCATGCTGTTTACCATGTTTCTTCCGATCTTTTTTCTTATCCTTCTTATCTTTATGTTTTCCTCCTCCAATTTCTTTATTTCCGCGGCCGCCAGGCACTGAAACTGGACTTCTTCCACTATGTATTCCAGCACGATTATCTCCATGATGATGCACTCCACCAGTACGACCAGGGCTCATTGATCCATCACTGCTGCCGCTACTTCCACTTCGGCCTCCATGACCTCCCATTCCTGCCCCTGGACGTCCTCTGTTTTGTTCTTGAACTTGAAGTCCTGTTTTACTGCTACCATCATGGTCAGTTGAGTCTTTATCAAAACCAGGTTTCTTACCTTGTCGACCTTCACAATTAACGTCGACTAGAAAGCAAGAGAAAGAAAGCTTTTTACGGATTATCCATGAAATTTCTACTCACAGCAGAAGGCCTGCTCAAGGTCACACAGAAGATGCAATGGTGAGTAAATTATACAAGCGTCTATTGAGAGTTTTTTTTATACTTACTAAGTAAGTATATAAAAATCTCTCAAGTTCACTTGCAGATTTTGTTTGTAAGCCGTTATTACGAGTTTGTCGCGTATCTGAAGTCACTTTTACTTTATCTCGTAGAAAATAAAATTTATTTATTCAATCCAAACTTTTCCGGGTTTTAAAAAAATAAAATTCGCAACATCTTAGAAGTAGAAGAAAATATTGATAAGAACCACTGCATTTTCCTTTCTCTCGATCTTAAGTTATGAGTTCTGTTGCTGTCAGTCAGTTTTTCGGGTCTCACGAATAAACTTTCGGATTGTCTTTTCAGCCATCTTTATACGGTTGGAAATCATTGACTATATACTATTTATCTATTATTGTATCCGCTATTAGGCATGCACCAATACAATATATTGGGTCCCAATAATATTGGTCACCCAATCTATTGGAACCAATAATATTGGTCACCCAATCTATTGGAACCAATAATATTGGTCACCCAATCTATTGGAACCA
>CAJNOQ010004291.1:0-17870 GCA_905250885.1 Didymodactylos carnosus | reverse complement strand
GTACCTATTCGCTACTAATTGTGTTATTCTAACTAAATATTTGTTATTCTTTTTAAAAAATCTTTTGTGTGTGTGTGTGTGTAAGGGGGTATACACCCCTCCTGTCTTTAGAAAAAAATTTTCTCTTTCATAATCTCCTTTCTCCCACAAATTTTGCCTAAGCTCTTGCTCAGCTTGGGTAACCAATCTGATCAATATTTAACGAAAACACACTTTCTGCCACTTTGTCTCTCAAAATACTTGAGAGCAAAATTTTTATCCCACTTTTCTTTATTGAATGAGGAAAAAAGCTCAAATGGATGTCAACGTTATCATTATCATGTACTTATAGTGTTGAAATTACGGGGGCAGATGATGTTATGTTCTCATACTTCTATGGTTTTCTCTCAAAAAAATTGCACCCCTACTACTTTTTTCCCTCGCCACACTACTGGAATATAGTTACTCATTTGTTTAGCGTTAATATTACTTTTTTAAAAATGTCTTCTTTATAACTTCTTTACTTTCAAGATAAGTAACAAGTATCAAACTAAGGTTAATGTTCATCAACGACTCCAAACAAAAGAGAGAGTTAAACTTGCATTCGATATAACACTCAAAACCACTTGCCTACATTTAACTACATGACGATGTCACTTATAGCAGAATTATACTCATAGAATAGGCATGCCTTCTCCCTGCTACCAACAAAAGGTCCTGAGGAATCCAAATGTTGACAGTACTCGATTTTTGAATTTTTCTGTCGTTTTAAGTAAAAAGAAGAAATCCGTTAGAGGATATTTGGGATTTTAAGCTATGATTGTCGAAAATCAATGACGCAAATATTTTAAATATATCCAGAATGGGTAAAGATTGAGTTAGGTCATCATACTTTGACATGACCACTATTCCATGTATTACTACAGCTCATAAGATAGACGTTGGAGGTTCGAGAAAGGTTGGAATCAGAAAACTAGAAACAGTAATCACTTGCCAGCGACAGTATTTAAAGACACCATGTTCATTGAACCGATGAGAGTTAACAATTAACCTCCAAATCAGCAAAAACTATTCGGTTGACCGTAGAAATGGTCCGTTTTATCGGTTAAACGGAATTAACTGGCGGTTTTTATTTTTGCTGAGCAAGCAGTGAAATCGGACAAGAATTAAAAAAAGAAAGGAATTTGCATCGGTTAATAATTACGACAAACTTTGTAACTACAACAGAACGAAATTAAAAAAAATTGGAAAGAGTATGATTTTAGTCGTCGCGTCGTTCAGTCATACTTTTTACTCAAGAAGATCTTTCTGTGGATTAGTAGATCCGTTGCCTTTTCGATGTTTAGAAAAATAAATATTTTAATCATTCTCGTTTCCATACCGTTCTGCAAAATGAAAAAATTTCGAATATAATTTTTCATTCTTCATTCTGTGATAATTTTATTCTTTTTTTCATATTTTATCCGATGAAATCTTACTTTAAGCATTCTTTTCTATTTCTTCCATGTTTCTTTTGAAGTTTGAACTTGAACATGTTTCATAGCGGTAAAAAATTTTTGCATCAATATATAAACAAATGTTCGATCTACCATCATGTTCAATAGCAAGTTTTTCCAATCAAAAGCGTCTGAGAATGATCAAGAATATGCCAAAAATATTATAAAATCTTTCTTTTTACCCTAAAGTATTCTACGTGTGATCACTCCAAAACAAATCGATGATTGAAAAGGGGCTGGTTAATCGCAGTTTATTGACGGTTCTATAACTAACTACAATAGATTTGGCAGTTATTTAACGAACAGACAGTATTCATCGTTAATGATAAAAAAGCAGAGGAAACTAAGTCATCGACAGAACAGACATCATTCCTTTCATAGAATACATTCATTTAGATCAGCTGAACAAACACAAAACGAAGCCTTTTCCGTGATCAAATGCATCAAGAAAGAAAATTGAGTAAACAATTTTTAGACTAAGAAAATTTTCATTTTTATAAAACTCGAATCATTTGTGTATTCTTTTCAGAATCATTTATTTTCGTGACCTAAAACTGCAGGACTAAAAAATATTATTATATAACAAAAAAGAATACACAGTTAAAAAAGAAAAAAATTTCAAAAAAAACAACAAAAAAAACATCCACCAATTAATAAAAAACTGCAGGCAAAAACGCTATAATATGTGATGAGCAGTCAGTTAAAACTGGCGTTAAATCAGACACTTTTATAAAGCAACAAAAAATACAAACGAAATAGAGAAAACTGAGTTTTTATTTTTTTTTATTTCAATTTTAATATGTCATCTGTACACACACACACACACGCACAAGAAAAGCGACATCAAATGCCTACGCTACACGATACACTCTCTTCTATAGTGAATTCCCAACATAAATGATAAAAAATAAAGTTGTGTTACATATATGATGAATATATATCATAAATCTAATCTACTCAGTTGTGTATATGTATTTGTGTATCGCAACACAATTTAAAATAAACGACCAGTTCTATTGCACAAAATAAAAGCAACAAAAATAAAGAACAATAATATTCAACAGCCAAAAATAACTAAAACAAAGTTATTTACCCTTATTATAAGGAAATATAGTGTGCATAGATAGAAAGATCGAATATGCAAAGATAATTCTGCACTATAGATTAATGTAATGATAGAAAGAAAACACAGAAAATTAAAAACAAAAAAATAAAATAAAATAAAATAAAACAAGTTCAGATTATTTATTTTCACACTATACCATTAACATAATATATACTATACTGTTTGTTAATTATTATACTGACAGATAAAATAAAATAAAAAAATGAACTCGAAATTTAAAAAAAAACACAAAAAAAATAATATTATATTATGAGAAAGAAAAAAAGAAAAACAGAAGAAAATAAAAATTGCCTAAAAAAACAAATATGATAACTGATGACGCCAGAGAATAGATAAATTTAGTTTTCATATTGATTATAATATATTTTTATTATAATCTAATGATTCTTTCTAGAATAGAATAACGGCGTGGATGAGTGTGTAAAAAAAAAAAGAAGAATATTTGAATCTGCAGTGTTAAATCACGTATGTTCACTTCTTGAGCATCTGAGCAATTTTGGATATTACATTTTCATTGATAAACCATTGTATTTTCAGTGTGTACAAAAAATTCATTTTTTTTCTTTTTGGAAGAAATCAATCACTATTTTATTCAATAAAAATAGAGAGATGTTATATAAAAAGATCATTAGTATTATAGTCATTCGTTATTGCATACCCGTTCACAATGATAATTGTTATTTCATGCTGATGTTACTCCGTATGGTATATGGATGCCACGACTTATGATAGAAAATATAAAATCATTATCTAGATAAAAAAAACAATAATATTCTCATTTTTTTTTCTTCTATTATTATTATTTCATTCTTCTTCTAATATACATACTTATATAATTGTAAAATTGTTTATATCAAATCTGACTTTAAAAATACCTGGTAAGTCGATGAAGTATAATATATGGACTACAAGCAGTAGAAGAAAAAACAAATAGAAGAGAAAATAATAGATAAATGAAAAATATTAAAAATATTCGGAACGGAGCTAAAATTTTTAAATACATATATTAATTAGTTAATTAGATACACATATATTTAATTTGATCATACTTATTGTCATCGATTTCTACATAGTTCAATGATTTGTCAATAGTTATATATTTTAATAAATTATTATTCATCATATACTGACAGTAAATCTAATTTTTAAGATATAAAACTAGATAGAGAACTAAAATGAGAAATATTAATGAAACACTTACTTGAATAGTAAATCTACTATATAAATACAAAAAATATTTGTTATTATTAATGATATGGAAATGTCGACAGAGTTTGAAACACGATTTAACATAACCTAAAATGAAATTATTAAATTTTTAGAAATAAATTAATTACCTATTTATTAAATGAATTAAACATGCGAATATAATAAAAAAAAAGAAAAAGGTGATATACACACAAATAGCACACACATGTTATATTTCTACGAATAAAAATGATAAAGCCTGTTGTTTTATGACGCACACATAGACACGTACACACATTGATCATTAGGTTGCTTTATTTTTTCCATTTTAACCGAGTTTTTATTTCAAAATAATTCTCATTTGAATAAGAATATAATTAATAGTATGGGAAGACAAGTAAATGGCAAATATTTAAGATTTTCTCTTGTCAATTCGTTTTTGTTTTGTTTTTCGGATAAGGGTAAGCAAAGCAAAGGATATGTTTCATAAACGAATGAACCAAATAACAAGAGTATCGAAGAGAGAGGTAGAGCACAAGAGCAACACAGAGAAATACATTAATCAATAAGGTATCTTATGTACAGTGATTGGTAAATACAGTGCAAGGAACTTAAATCATATCCAGCTGCATTGGAATATTCTTCAACTCCAAAAAAAAATTATCTCAAAACTTAAGAATATCTGAAAAAATATATTTTTTCGGAGAAGGATAAAGTGGCATGGAGACAGCATGCTCTATGAGAAAAGGAATAAAGAGAATAAGCAAAAAAGGTAATCGCTATTAGCAATTGAGAGAAAAGGAGAACAATGTTTTGTTTAAAATGATGCAAATTAGTAATTATTCAGTTTAATAATTTCTAGAAGTGCATACATTGATGCACTGATTTAAAACTTAATATATGCCTATAATATGATAAGGCTAACATGCCCCTATGAACATCTTAAAGTGTTTATACTTGAACCTACTAAATACTATTTAGATATGTAATATATTCTTATAGCATCGATAAATAATGTATAAATGAGCACGCAAAATAGATATTTTAATGTTGATATATATGTATATGTATGAACAACACACACAAATTAAAATATAATGATTAAATGTTGATTAAAGCAGAGAAGATAAAGTAAAAATTCGTTCTGAAGAAAAGATTTTATTTTTATCTATCATTAGCGCATATTTGTTCCATTTAGAGTTAGATAAAATATTTATAAATTATAGCTTAATGGTAGTAGTACAACAACAACATCAACAGCAACGGTAACAATTACACCACAACATATTTAATATGAAATATGATCATATATTGTGTGTAATTTTCAATGAAATAAAAAATAGTCAAGTGTAGAGAGTGATTCATCAAAGTTTTTACCTATTTACGCTTCGATCGTATTCAAATGCTATAAAATGTAAAATACAATGATTTTTATATGAACTTATCTGTGATGTTTCTGTGTGAGTGAGAAAAAGGATGAATAATTTGTTCTAATATCATTATTGATGATAAAACTTACAAAATCCAAAACATTTTATATTAGTTAATGGTTTATTTTGTGTATCACAATAAAAATCGCTAACAGATGTTTGTGATATTCGATGTTGACATATAACAGTACGCTTTTGTTCACCGATACCGCAATCAGACGAGCACTAAAATAAATGTTGATGTTATTGAATGATCTTATAAAAATATTAGACGTACCGTAGACCAAGATGACGTATGCCATAAATAAAGACTTTGACAGTCTCCCAAACTACATACAATATGATTTACTGGTTGATTATAGGGGCTACAATTCATCGAAATATTTGTCTTTGAAACACGACCATCATTATTAATTGCGTGACATGAAACGGATCTATACTGCAATCCATAGCCGCATGTTGAAGTACACTAAAACGAGGTTGTTCATGATTAGTAGCACGAAAATCAGGATTATGAAAAGACTTACTGTTGACCAATTACCGGTAACCCATGTTTGACCACAATATCGCTCGAAACATTGTTGTGTACGAGATGGTTGAGGAATACGTCGACAAAATTGATCATTTAATGTGCGTGTACGATTAAAATTTAAACATCGCACAGTTCGATATTGTTCACCTACTCCACAATAAGCGTTACACTAAAAATACGACAATCTGATTAATAATAGTCATACAAAACACGGCACACAACTAACCGATGACCATGCATCTGTTTGCCACATATTATTCATTCTGAATCGTCTATTTTTACGTCTTCTTCCAGATGATGATGAGCCATTGAATTTTGTGTATGGCCAGTAACGTGTGGTTGTTAACATTGATGCAGTAATCGAACATGCAAACGTATTGCAAGGGCGTTGATAATTGGGTTTAGCAGTTAGATCACAGACACTTTCATCTACAGCTGTACTGTTTTGATAGAAGTGAACACATTTTGGATAATTTTGTTCGATACCACCATTGCACGTGGAAGTGCACTAGAAATTAAATTATTCAGTCTAATTGAAACGTGAAAACTTGAGTTAAATGTACTTACACGTGTCCAACTATCAGAATGTACCCATTGATAACATGAGCGTACATTGCATGGCTCTTGAACTTTTGGTTTTGTTAAATTTTTTCGTTGATAATTGCAAAATCGATTATGAACAATTCGTTTATTGTTTATTTTTATACAAAACAATTTTCGTGTGCGTTTTCCATCGCCACATTTTGCATTGCACTAGAAGGGGCATGTGGGGGAAAAAGTATGAATAATAACTTAATCTATGTAACTGATGTTATAATAGAATATTTAAATTGTTGTAATATGTAGTACATGGCATCACTTTCACCACTGTCTGCATATTAAAAGGAAATATTTTATGTGTACGCATGTGTGTGTGTATGTGTGTATGTGTGTGTGTGTGTGTGAATAACATATATGTGTGAACGTAAATAGATATTTATAGAAAGATTGAGAATGAAAACCATGATGATGTTTTTCAATCATAATCTCGATAGTTTACAACATTTATTTGCCAAAAAAAGGTTATGTATGTACGTGTGTGCGTATATGTGTTTCTCAAACAATAAATAATAAGAATGATAACTGTTCATGCACAACTAGCAACAGATAACAACAATCAATACAGGTCAACACATCAATCAAGTCGATTAATATATTTTCTGACCTAACAGAACAATCAGTCAAAGCGAGACTCAATTCACTAAGATTAACTTCTCGATAATTATCTTATCTTTTTTCAAGCTTTACCTCCGACCAACTACTCGTTTTCCATTCGAAACAATTTCGAGCACAACTACGTCTTGGAATGGGTTTTGATAATGAGACAGCTTCTTCACATTCACTTGCATCCAATTTTCGATATGGTGGCATTTTTGAGTAACACGCCAAACCAAACCCTAATTCAGTTCCTCGGCCACATTTAACAGAGCACTAAATGGACAACAGAGAAATATTTTATGAAAATAATTAATAGATTACTATAAGGACAACTTACGCCATTCCAGTGTGCTACTTTCCATTGTAAACATTTGGATTTCGGACATGTTCGGTTTGAAGATGGCTCTGGACTTTTTTTATTACAACTCCACGATGGCAAACGACTACCGGTTAATGGATCGATACAGTGAACTGAACGTGTTTGTAAACATGTACGATCATCGCACTAAAGCACAGGCAACAGTGTTAATATGTAAACTACGATGTTCGAAGATTTTCGTACCGGTTTCCATGTACTCATTATCCATGTCAACGAGCTCTGAGTTTCTATACAAGGTGCTCGTCTACATTCAGTCACATTTGTTGGCCTATCTAGACCATTACATTTTTCATGTGAAACAGCCATACCACGATCGTTTTTACACATTAGTGAACGTTGTTGAACTGACTGACCACAAGTGACTGGACACTGTGTAGAAAAAAAGAATTCCCTTTTGAGATCGAATATGGAGATCGAATAATGTTTTAGTCATCTATCAGACTAAAACACTTACTCTCGTCCAGTCTGTGGTTTCCCACTGATAAGTTTCACATGGAACATTTGTTTCACATGCTTCAAATTCAACTGGCTTTTTCGGTAATTTTGAACAATGCCGATCATCTTGAACAGTTTTTGTTAATGCGTCCAGGCAATATATTTTCCGTAATCTTCGACCAACGCCACATGTCACGGAACACTAAACGAGTATAACAGAAAATGAACAATTCTAGTCGATCATAACCAAACCATACTTGTTCCCAAGGCTTAACGTCCCAATAAGCAGTACGAGTCAATTCTCCGATGCGCAACACAGTGCACGAAGCATCCCATACATAACATGACTGTTCACTAACTGGTCGAACATGTTCGTCACAATTTGTTAAGGGGATAGTTTCATGCTCATTTCTACATGCTACTTGACGATATTGAATGCCAGATTCGCACATAGATCCAAAGCACTAGAATTATTAGCAAACAAATGCTGCTACGTATATTGTCGTTATAAGGCTTATGCTTCTGATATTCTATCTAGTAGGGTCATGTTACTCGCGGTGCGTACATGCAAACTCGGTGTCAAAAGAAAAAAGTCATTACCTCAGACCATAAACTCGTCACCCATTGCGGACAGTATGTTTGACTACTACACGATTCAGTGGTTTTTGGTTTCGATTCTATTCTTAAACAATATGAATCATTTAGTTCATGTTTATTATGAGAACACCAAACAGATCTAGTCCGATTTGCAAAACCACATAAGCCAGTACACTAAACAGTAAAAATATTAAATCATTTCTAAATCTAACAAAAGATATTTTATTCATATTCTTACCTTGCTCCATTTGCCAATTTTCCAAACTGGACAGGCTGTAATTGTACAATTTTGTATATGTAACGGTTTATCATTAATTGAACATTCTGATGGTAAAAGTTGTTTCCACGGCATTGATGGATCTTCACAATAAACAGCGCGTTGCTGCATACCTAAGCCACATGTTTGTGAACACTAAAAAGATGGAAAACAAAGCAATTTAAGTCTCCTCTACTAGAAAAACTTTTAACATATTACCTCCCCCCACGAACCAACATTCCATTTTGCTGTTGAACATTCATTCAATTTACATTCCTGTTGTTCATCGGGCATTGATGCACTACATCTTGCTCTATCGATTTGTCTGTCATCTTGAATACAGTGTACTGGACGGTGTTGAACACCCAATCCACATGTAACAGAACACTAAAGGGCAAAACAGCGCTAAAAAATGCCAGTAAACAGAAGTCTGTTCTTCTTACCGGATACCACTTTCCAACGCTCCATTTTGGACAGCTGATATTTGTTGAACATGATTCTTGTTCAACTGGTTTCATTCGTCGATCACAATAATGATCTTGTACAACGCCATTGTGATGAGAACAGATAACGCGACGATTTCTTATTCCATTCGAACAAGTTGCCGTACACTAGTAAATGAATTCATTAAGTGATGCATTATCAAACCTGTTTTTCACTTACTGCTTGCCATTCATCTGCAACCCAATGTGGCATTAAACATTCTTGATAACACGATATTGATTCATCTGGTTTCGATTCATGCTTACAATATTGTTCTCTAACAATATTACCATTTTTAACACACGATACACTTCGTCGTCGACGTCTCAATTGACAATCACACTAGAGAATCAGTGAAAGCATATTTTGTATGCGTGTATCTGCATAGTCAATCTCTACTTACATCTGACCAAACAGTATAATTCCATTGATAATTTTCACACGCTGAGTCAGTACATCGTTCAGCATTTAATAAAAATTCCGACACACAATAATAAGTGGATACAAGGTGGTATGATGAATTCCGACATTCTGAACTACGTTCACGGATGCATCCTTGGTTCGGTGAATAATGACACTATTAATTCGAAACAATACCAACATCATATATTTATTATGTGATAGGATGTACAACTCACTTCTCGCCAGTTACTGTAAACCCATCCTGTTCCAGAACAATCGCCAGAACAAGGAACAATATCTGTTGGTTTTGTACCAACATATTGGTTACACACTGTTTCATCTAATACTTCAAGTGTTCGTTCGCTAAAACTTGATTTAGCACATTCATAGATAACTCGTTTATAACCGTCACCGCAACGAGTTGAACAAGGATGTTGATGTTTAGCTGTCCAACTGTGAGGAATAAAACAAGCAATTATTTTATATTATTCTAATAGTCAATCGATAAACTAACCTTAAAATACAATCATTATTACAACTTTCTTTTTGTGTTGTAAACGCTATTTGATACATTGAACAATACGATGGATCATACGTTCCACCATTAATTATACATTTGTTCACTGGTTTCCACCCTTGAATTTTGACACAATTGAAATTACTTAAAGCGGCATTTTATTTGATCTATTTACCTTGACATGGTCTGTCGCAGTGATGTTCGGAGCCAAATTGCCCACCTTGTTCAAAATTCTCACCATTTATTAATGGTGGATCTTTCATGGGTGTGTAGTATTCCCATTGAACATATGTTGGTGGAGCACCAGCCACGTGGATTGACAATACCTATAGAGAAAATTTTGTGACATATAATAATTTTACATTAAATGGAAATGATTATTATGTGTGTCTACCTGAATTTCTAATGGAACTCTCAAACGGCCATATATCTGTATCGTTTCATTACCCGAATCTGATCCCGTATAATGTAATAGAGCGGCACCAACACGAATTTTAACATTATATAATTGTAAACTGTGCATACCATTCAATATATAAGTACCATTAACATATTTAACAGCTTCAAAAAACAACAACACTGAAGTAGGTTTGATAAAAGCAATTCATTTTTTAACATCATACCTAGATAATATAAATCATTTGTATCTGATATTTGTGTTACAATAACTCGTGTTGCATTAACTGGTACATCAACAATACTTGTTAAACCTAAACAATTACCGATAAAAAGTCTAGTTATTTTCAACAACTACTTTTTCGAGATCTACATACCAAACTTTGACACAACCTTCAAACCGGATAGTAAACGACATGTTCTGTTTTGACCATTACAAACTCCGCAAACATCTTCTGTTGCATTTGAACCATATTTATTATCACATCCAACAGGCTAAATGCAAACAAACATAATGTCTGAGAAGTGACATTTCATCATTCTTTTGTGTCGCATACCATGCACACTCCACTGATACATATATCACGAGTTTCTTCTTCTCGTCCACATGGTGTTCCATCTTCAACTCGATCACCAAGGACAAATGATCGTTCAAGACGATCGTCCGATACTTTACATATTAATTTGCAACGTTCACTTGGTAATACTAAAATTAAATAGTAAAAGATTAAATTAGGAAACGAACGAAAAACGTAGACTAAAGAATCCTTAAGAAAAACTTTACGAATGCGAAAGGTTATTCAAAATGACTCCTAAATCCAAAATGGCTAAGGAATCGTGTTTAAAAATCTTTTGAATATTTTAGTAAATTAATAGGATTTATTAGCCTATTTAAAAAGCCTTTTTTGTTCTTTTAAATAGGCAATAAGATTCATAAGCTCCCATAAACTCTTAAAGGTTTCATGCGGTGGCATTCTTCTAGATCCTCCTAGAAGAATATAGAAATCTTAAAAACCGCAAAATCTCAAAAAATCCAAAAAGATTTTAAGAACGATTTCTTATCCGTTTTGGATTTAAGAATTATTTTCAAAAAGGCGTGATTGAAGTCATTTATTTGACTACATCGAATATAAAACTTTTTTGTTTAACTACGATATTATTTCTATCGTATTAACGACTTATTTTCATTTGTTTCTTAAAAACTCACACAAATTCTTAGTCTTTTATAAGTTTATAATATTAACTTTTATTTTCAGAGTCCAGTTATACTTCGTGCATGATTACGAGAATACAATCAATATTCGTTTCTTTAGTACGATCTAGCCAAGCATTGATTTGTCATTTATAACAAAAGAAATTGTAAAATAGTTAATGATGCATATCCTCGGTGATTCCGCTATTTGATTCAAGTACGATTAAAAGAAGTATAATTGACCTTCATTCTATCATATTAACATGACAATTTTCTTCAGAGTTAAATGTACAATTCGGTCTGTTTGATTACAAAAAAAAGAATTTCAATTTATAGAATCGTCAAGTCTGATAATTAAACAAGTTTGGAAAGGTAATGAGGGGTATGAGGTAGTTGATACATAAAAATCTTATATTGATCCTTTTTCTTTTCAAAAATGTTGATTTTTTTTTTTCGTTAAATTAATGATCAGTATGACATTTTTACATTTTTTTTCTCCACCTCTTTTTCCTTTATATGCTGCTGGTATCCAAATAACAATCTCTCACTCTTTTTGAAATATTTCTGCATCATTTATTCTCTGTTAATCGTTCTTTGATGCCTGTAAATAGACAGGATACTAGGTGAATAAAAGAACCCAAATCTTTTCAGAAAAGAATATATAAATAAATTAACCATTATACGATCAGCCAACGTATTATCGAGAAAAAAAGTGACAAAATATCGTCGTATTAAAATAAATATCAAGAAAAAAATGTTTTAATTTCTCGCTTTATTCACATAGCAGAAACAAAGAGTATATAGAAGTTCGTATCCCATAGACTAAAACCTTTTGTATGCGATAAGTAAGTTAAAAAAGTTTTTTTCAAAAATAATTTGATTTCCTTAAGAAAGTCAGCTGAAAGTGAGTTCAAGTTTCTACTGTAAAGAAAATGTAAAAAAACAAAACTTTTTGTTTTAAATTTATAAATTTCATAAAAAAGTTTTTATATGTCTCAAACGTTTAATGCTGGCTGATAGACGGGTTTGAATGAATCTAGAATGAAACATTTGGACAAATCGAAGCGCGCTTTTGTAACCAGACGCATTTTGATATGTTCATTCTTGACACATTCAAACGCAAACGTTCGCATGAGGAGTACTTGAATTTTAAATTGAAATAGAAATAAAAAATAAACGATCTTGAGTCTGAACGATCTGCAGATATATTGAAAAATAACTAAGAAAAGAGAAAACTACATAAGTAAACACAAATAGTATGTATAATCAGTGTTAACTATATGTAACTATTTTCAATACTTCTGAAGTCACGTAGTGTCATCAAAAAAAAGAAAACTCTACTATTATAGATTATTGTCATTATTGAGAAAGAGGGAGAGAGAAAAAAAAGAGAAAAAACAGAGTGACTTATTACTAAAAAATGCGAAATATTGAATTTACATTTATTTATCTTCTATCAACAATAACAAGAAAAAACTCTAGAAATATTTTTTGCTTTTTGTTAAAAAATTTCTTTCCCTTTCTCGGCCTCTTTTTTCCTTATAATGTAGCAATAAATTAATAACAAAAATGTGAGCGTTGGCGTTGTTTGATGATCCCTCATAAACAACAAGAGAGAGAGAGAGAGAGAGAGAGAGTATTTTTCTATTCACAATACGAACATACATATCCTTAACCAAAGTTTGCCATCTACGCCGTTTTGATTAGCAACTACTACGACGCACCGATATTTATCACATTACCTTAAACGTGTAAACAACTTATCATTAAGTATTTGAATCGTGCAAATTATTCAATACAAATATGGTGCAAATTAATTTTCAAAGTAAGTGTCAATAAATGACAGCGAAAAGTCTTTTAAGACGAGATACTGCTCAGAAAATCGATCATAAGCCGAAAAAGCTGATTTCGAGTTTTCTGCATAACGGAATAGTCTAAACTGTCCTCTTTCAGAATCGGTATTGCTTTATACACTATCAGTGTTTTTTGTAAAATTTTACAGAAGATTTTTTAGAAGCCTCACACAACTAAGTTGCTTAAGACTAATATCGAATTTGGTTTAAGCTCCATTCTTTCTCCGATGATATAGATTTATGAAGAAGACTCTTCTCTCCTCAAAACAAGATGTGATGCAACTTTCTCTGTCTCCGTTGTAGAAAGTGATATGTATTTCTCTACAAGTCCAATAAGAAATACGAATCTTTTAAAAAGATTTTACGAATATTACATCCTGTAGGATCTTACAAAATGTAATTCACTCGTATAAGTTGTTGAGTCAACCACAACGATACAACATAGACTAATCATTTTTTTTTTGTCAAAGTCTAGATTAAAATGTAAAAATGATCGAGACCAATTCGAAAATTCGCTTTTGCATTCAATAAAATGGTAGATTTCTGAAGAGTCGGTTTTTTGAATCTGAAAAATCGTTTGCTCGACAAAAAAGGATATTTCATTGGTCTTGTTCATTTTTTACATATAGCTGTTTTCTTTTAATATAAAACATCTCAGAATTTAGTAGCTATTTTAAGCCTAAGAAATAGTCTGTTTTTGGTTTGAAAATTTTCATCATAATTTTGACGTCGAAAACTTTTATTTCCGAAAGTGTTATTTGATTTGACTATACAGTGTAAAAAAGCTTCTTGAGAGAAATAGTCCGTTTAAGCCGAGAAAACTATTGCTTACCATTATATTTCGGCTCAAATCGAACACCTATAGGCAGTGATGGATCAATACTTTTGTTATTAAACTTAGAACATTGTCGTTGTCGAAACATATCGACTGGATCTTTACATGGCTAAGATTAATAAAAGAGTAAAAACATTTTTTCTCGAGCCTGTTGAAGAAAATAACTTACTGGATTGTGTTCGCATGATTGAATACGACTTGATTGTCCAGAACAGTATTGTCCACCATTTTCCGGTCTGAAATAAATATGACTTAGAAATCTGCAGTTAAGGTATTCTTTAAACATACTTTGGATTGTCGCATGTCCGATACGATTTTTGTACAGCGCTTCCACATGTTCTTGTGCAGGCTGACCACGGCGACCATTCTCCCCAATTACCGTTACGACTTCTAAGGTCACGATTACTACGACATTCACCCCGAAAACATCGCTATAAAGTAAATCTCAACGTTATCTTTGCGAAGTATTTTAAGTGCAGTGCTTTGAAATCTATCAGTGTTAGAAAAAAAATGCCACTGATCAAAAGAGAAAAAATTATTAGATGCAATTGTATCAGAAAAATGAAAAGACTGCTCGTGATTGACGACTTTTTGTGAGCTCTATCTGCGATTTTGAAATTTTCAGATCTTTGAAGCACCTATCGGATGTAACGAAACAATCTTGTAGAACGAAGATTTTATTCCATCTTGTCCTATACTGAGCCATAAGTTCTACTGGTACTATCGTAGTACTTCAGTGTTGCGAGCTAGTTAAGTTTATAGTTTAACTTTAAAAAAATAATTGCAGATCGTAATCAAGTTCTCAACATTTAATAATATTCTGTTCTAAATCTTGTTTTTGTTTAAAGTAATTTTTTCCCGTTTTGAACAAGTAAGTAAATGTGTATTCTAAAGTGGTTATTGTCCGTTAACAACTATTTATTTTTGTTCAGGCTACTACTATAGCATGGTTGGTAGCTGCGAGGGATAGTGAGAGCTACATATAGATGTATCAAGAATGTATCCTTGATGTTACAAAAGAAAAGAAAAGTATTATTCATTCAAGTATGCGCGCTCACATACATCAAAATCTATTAATAGTATACACATAAAAAGAAAAACAGAATAATATTCTGTAAAACGAAAAAAAAGATTGTTGACTAATTAAATAAAAACTGGAGAAGAAAAATAGACATGATTGTACAAAAACGATAACAAGTGGTGGTACAGCTAAGACTTTCTTCTGTATCCTTCTCTTTCTCTTTTTTCTTCATTTTAATGTATGCCATCTACTTATAATCTCTTAGTTGTCTAAATTAATATGTCTGTAGGAGAAACTTGACAATTAGACATTTAAGGACGAACTGATAAGGAAGAAAATTTCATAAATAATAATTATGAGAAAGATACAGAGAAATTTATTTATTCATAAAAACTGTGTCATTTGATTTGCTTTTTTTCTATCCAGCGCAGGTATGTGTTAGTAAAAAACGCACTTTTTATTTCTTTATCCATGAGAATCTAGTTAAGCATCACAGAATTCAAAGCACAGAGGTGTAGACGAACGTTTTCACAACTGAATATTTTAAGACACCGAACAAAATGTAATCCGCAAGATGTTAATGCAGTTATCAGAAGGTATAGGGTCTATGGAATAGAAGATTTGCTTGAGTCAAAAATTTCGATTTGGTTTAAACTTTAATATAGAAGAAATAGTAACCAAATTGGGCTTGTGCCCATTGCATGACATTGGGAAAGCGAAAAAGATAACAAAGAAAAAAAATAGATAAATAAAACAAAAGAAAATGCTAAAGTTTTAACAGATTAAAGCAGTGGAGATACGAAGGAGATGAGAAGGATTTTCTGTGACAACTGTGTGAGTGAGGTATAAAGACTTTCACGTAAGAGAAGTAACATCATTTATGCCCAAAGCGGTTAGACTCTCAAATGAAATCAACGATAGCCTTACAGATACTTTTACTTTTTTCAAATTCAATAGACAAGCCCCTAAAACTAAAGAGTAGAAAGTCAAGAGAAAAAATAATTTGTGTGCCAAACATGAAATTAATAGTACTCATCAGTTTCTTTCGAGACTTATGATACTTCCTACAGATGAGAAGAAAATGATTTTGTGATTCGTCCTCCTCGCATGTGCATGATGAATCAGGAATAAGGGTGTACCTAAATAAGTCAGCATTCAATTGTGAGAATTCAATTCTTAAACGAGCGCAGTGAATTTCGTTAGTTCTGTCCTCACGCCTAGGTATGCAATGTGTAATTTCACTATGTACTCCAGTTTTTTTAAATTCCATCAATATAAGTCTAAATCTTGAGTATAATTTGTTATCATTCCACATTTTACAAGTTGTCGTGATGAAGGAGTTTTCACATATCGTCAAACCATGGCGCTGAACTGGAATTTGTTAAGCAGCTGTACTTCTTCTTAGTGAATAAGTATGTGATGTAGTATCAGTTGGAATGAGAGACTGAAGAGGAGGGGATGCTTTGCCAAACTTAATTTTATGAAATAAGCAAAGTCGGTGAATAAAGAAGGTTTCTTCGTTCGATTTATCATATATAAATTAAAAAGTCTTTAAAAAAGAACAAGGACTATTTGTTTTTCCATCAGAAATTTTGCTCTTTTCCCAAACCTATCTACCTACCTTTGGTTCTGTCCATGGTTCATGACATTCTGTTCCATCTGACCATGGAGCATGATTTGTCATACACGAGGTAGCATTTGCATACATGTCCTTACAAAATAAACGTGTGCATCTTGCCTACAATAAAAGCGTATAATTCATCCATATCAGTACTTTACTTTCATTATAACATTTCAACATACTCCGTGATTTAAATCGCTGCAGTATTCGTAATTTATGCCAAATGCTCGTTTACACTGTCTATCAAGATTGTTGAAACTGCCCGGTAATTCTCGAGCCGCTTGTTCACTATTAAGATCTTTGAATATTTGTGAATTGTAATCGGGCACGTTGTTTAAACATTGATATCGTTCTGATCTGTATAACAGAAATAGAATATATTTGAATTTTCCACTGTTCAATACAGTGTTCGATAGTTTACTCTAGATATTGTGTGAAGAAATGTCGACTACAATTTGACCATTTGTAATGATTATGATTGAATGTGAGAGATGTTGCCATGATGTTTTGTTCTTTCGTATAATCTTGGCAAGCTTTATCATTATCATGACGTACACCAAATCTAAATTCAGCTTAACAGTCAAAATTCACATAGCAAAAAGAACTTTCATTTCGGAGAACAATTGTGAACGGTGAACTGTTCGCAATGCGACTTTCTTAATTTTGCATTCTGCAGATGGCGTCATCTACCCATGATGTATCCGGTGCAAATCACACAGTGACAACACGAATGACTAAGGGAGGTGGCGCTACTTTCACTCATCACTAAAAACGCAGAGCAGAAGGAAAAGTATTAACAATTAAGAGCCATTTCACATAAGCCACGACCGACACTGCTCAATCGTATCTCACAGAACTCGTTCGAACCAGTCAAAAAAGAAAATATAGATATTTCTGAGTAAAATGGCGCTTTCCGTTTGAAAAAATATTGCTGG